>CM031948.1:12827104-13107104 GCA_018749465.1 Paracanthobrama guichenoti | reverse complement strand
TGTGTTTTTTTCAGATCTTTCGGTCTAATGGACAAAATAAGCTCACGCAATTTACATATGAACAGAGACGACAGAAAAACATACGGAGAGCAGCAGCTTTTGTTTCTGCTCTGACAGCCGCAAGACCACGCCGAAAACGCAGTGAGTGTGTGTTAGAAATCAGGAATGATGAGAGAGCATTGTGCTTGGTAAGTTTTTCATCTTCAAACCAAACTTGGATGTCTTTGTTGCTGTTTGAACCCATTCAACCACATGAGTGTTTACACTACGAAAGCAATCCGGTCGAATTCCAGTGCTCTGAAAGTGGTCAAAAATAGACAAACTCAAAACTTTTTAGACCCCATTTACACCTGTATTTAGCGTCGTCCACTTGTGATCCAATCGATGAAAACACATCTTAAAACCAGGTGTAATCAGGGCCTAAATGTCACTTATCTCTCATTAGAGTATTAGTGGACTGTTAGGTTAGGGTTAAGGTTAGTAAAATAAGTTGATCCACATAGTCAGTGGAGTGTCCGTTGGGGGAACATTAAAATAAAGTGTTAGTCTACTAATAGTCTGACTGATAGTTGACATGTTGTTGCAAAGTTACTTATAGTTAGTAAAGTGTCTAAAGTGAACTATTGTTGCCCATCACTCTAATACTTTGTCAATATTTTTGAATGTGTTTGTGTGTGGCATGGCTGTGTGGATGTATGTGTTCCTTTTTAACAGGAGATGTTTGACATCATCTTGGATGAGAATCAGTTGGAAGACGCATGTGAGCACCTGGCTGAGTATCTTGAGGCGTACTGGAAGGCCACCCACACCTCCAGCAGTACCCCACTCAACCCTCTGCTGGGCAGGAACCTCGGCCCTGCTGCCCTTGCCCCTTACACTACGTCTGCCATATCCGGCTTGCAGGTGCGCAGTCACACACGCTCACATATAGATGGCTATTTAACACAGATTGGCCAGATTTACTATTTACTGAGAGCGCAATTCCAAAAAAGCGACAATGGGAGTAGAAAGTTCTGCGCGTGGTATACTGACGACAAGCAAATTAAAGAACAGATGCAGCTGGATCATTTTCAAAATGACCAATGCAATCTACCAAATGCTTTTTTGGGCAGTAAATAATGGAGCAAACACCAGTAAACGGACAAACACAAACCTTTGTAAATCACCTCGCATGATTCATTTAAATACTCTCGTCCCATAAATTTTGCGTCTGAAAGGGAAACTCCTACAAAAACATATGCAATAACGTCAGCCGCAAAAATAACCCTCTCCACGCCTTTTCAGCGCTAATTTTTCACTGCATGTTTTTAGTAAATCCTGACAGTCATTTTTTCATGAGTTCACACTTCACAGAGAAAAAGTATGTGTATTTTTGGCTTGTTGTCTGAGGGGAGGGCTCCGAGCTCGGAATTTAGGGATGCAGAAAACTATCGAGGAACATGGATGAGTCGGCTATGTATATATAGGCCTTCTCTCCTCCTGATTGGATTGGCAGTTTGAACGTGTTCCTCCTGAACTTTGTTAATAAAACATAATTTAATGCAAAAAGAGTTTAAAATAGTTTTAAATAGAGTTATGCATGTCACTGTAAGACAAGTCAACTACCTTATGCAGTGGGCCTATAAAATATTTGGACGCTTAAAAATGTAATTGAATTTATTTACATGACATAATATCAAACCATATGGCATCTGAAAACAATTAAATGTACTTTTTTCAAAACAAAGCTATTTTTTGCAATTACTTTAACCAACTTTTGCCAAGATGATTTTGGATGTATGAAGTCAGTTCCCTTCAAATTCACATAGGTGTCCTATGTGAATTTTGGAACACAAATGAAGATATTTTTGTTGAAATCCGATGGCTCAGAAAGGCCTCCATTGGCAGCAATGACATTTCCTCTCTCAAGACCCATAAAAGGTACTAAAGACGTCCGTTACAAAGTCCATCTCACTACAGTGGTTCTACAATCATTTTATAAAGCGACGAGAATAGTTTTTGTGTGCAAAAGCGTATCGAATCAGTGGTTCGGATCGCCAAAGTCACGTGATTTCAGCAGTTTGGCGGTTTGACACACGATCCACTGAATCGATACAAAAGCGCTCCAAAGCTTCATGAAGCAGTGTTTTGAAATCAGTGTTTCAGATGGTTTTGAACCATCTCTATATAAGTCCTTATTTAGGTTTTTTTGCGAACAAAAACTATTCTCATCACTTCATAAAATGATTGTAGAACCACTGTAGTGAGATGGACTTTGTAACGACATCTTTAGTACCTTTTATGGGTCTTGAGAGAGGAAATGTCATTGCTGCCAATGGAGGCTTTTCTGACTGAGCCATCGGATTTCAGCAAAAATATCTTCATTTGTGTTCCGAAGATGAACGGAGGTCTTACGGGTCTGGAACGGTATGAAGGCGAGTAATTTTTGGGTGTACTAACACTTTAAGCCTAGTCTTAGACTAAAATGCATGTTTGAGCTGTTTTAACTGAAAGCAACTTGCACTTGCAAATCTTAAACTATGTCAGTCCCATTGTCTCAAGATGCATTTTTTTCTAAGGTACATTTATAAAAGCTACTTGAATGCCCTTATTGAACTAAGGCCAAATCTGTGAATCTGTCTGTTAAACCAGGCCTATAAATGTCTTTACTGTCACTTTTGATCAATTAATGTATCCTTGCTAAATTTAAAAGTATTAATTTCTTTCAAAAAACTTTTGAATGGTAGTGTATTAAAAAAACACCATTTATGCTCACAACACTTAAAGGGATCGTTCACCCAAAAATAAAAAATTCTGTCATCGTTTACTCACCCTCATGTTGTTCCAAACCTGTATGACTTTCTTCTGCTGAATGTCGGTAACCGAATGTTAGTGTTTTTTTATCCATACTATGGAAGTCAATGGGGCCCGACAACTGTTTGGTTACCCAAGTTATTCAAAATATGAAATTTTGTGTTCAGCAGAAGAAAGAAATTCATACAGGTTTGGAACAACTTGAGGGTGAGTAAATGATGACCCTTTAAAATCAGTGCTGGCTCTTACTTTATTTGGTACTTGTACATCAGAATCAACAGGGACAAAAAACACGGCACGCCAACCACACCGGGGACAACTCCACCCCCAACGAACGGCGCAACCTGATGACCTCAGATGAGAACTACCACAACGAGCGAGCGCACAAGGGACGAAACCGGGGCTCCTCTGGCTCGCAGCACGGTGGCAGCGGTCGAGACCACCACTACATGGAAGAGCAGCAGGGCTACCAGGACCCCTACCAGGACACCTACAAGCCCCACCGCAATCGCAGTTCCCCAGGCAGCTACAGCCAGGACTCACGACACCGGCTCTGAGCCACCCTGCCCCGTTTCGTCCTCCAAGCCTGAGCCACAGAGCCACCGAGCCAAGATGGCTTCTGTCCAGAATTGTATACATCTTCCATTACATTTTCCTTTTGTTAGGGTCTCTTGAGCTACAAAGCAGAAACTGTTTAGCCCCTTCTGAACCTTCGCCATCTGACCAAAGCCTGCATTTCCACCTGCTTATACAAGGCTCAACGTGTCTGCCTGGGGAAAGAGGACCTTTTAACATGCAATTGGAGACAGTTGTTATGCTTTCACATGTTAATATGCTTGTTGACTTTTTGTTTTGTCTATTCTGTTGCAAAAAGGCAGGTTTTCCTTCTACCAAGCAACCATTTAACTTCAAAATGGAATTGAATGATTGGTTGGCCCTTAAAAGCAAATATTCTGTGAAGCTAGCAATAGCAGAGAATCTGAGAGTTTCAAAGGGTGTATACAGGATCCCTGAAAACTGAATAAGGAGCTCAGTTAGTCTTTATGTCATTATTGCCAGCATGTTACCTGACCGCATGCTTTCCCTTTTCATTAGTGCATAACTTGAGCGGACAGACCAATAAGCAGGACCCCAAGAAAATGGCTGCCAAACTGGAACATTTCAGTAATAATGTAACACAAACCTACTGCCAGCTGTCTTTTCTTACAGAAATGGAATCTTAAATACAATGATCTTGGAGTTTCTTAGGCGGAGGAATTTTAACTTTTGCCGTAAACCGCAGGAATCTCAGATTCAACCACAGACAGCCACTCATCTGTGCAGTTGAGCATGACGCACTGC
Source organism: Paracanthobrama guichenoti (assembly GCA_018749465.1). Classification (NCBI taxonomy): domain Eukaryota; kingdom Metazoa; phylum Chordata; class Actinopteri; order Cypriniformes; family Gobionidae; genus Paracanthobrama; species Paracanthobrama guichenoti. The sequence goes on along the minus strand of CM031948.1, from coordinate 13,102,970 downwards.
ATCCAGTCCCGTAAACTCACTTCTTGCCAGGCATTATTTTCAGTTAGGAAGACCGCTTAAAGAGATGCATAACATAGGAATGCCGAACAAAAGTGTCATGTGATCTAGTCCTCAGTAGAGTTAGCAAGACTTTTTATGTTTAATTTTCATCATTTAAAAGCAGAAATTATGGCACTTTGGTAAATTGTAATTTAGATAGATCAATCTTTTCTCAAGGGTGCTTGGTGTCTCTAAAAAAGACCATCAAAGACCTCAGCACTAAATGTAACTAGGAAGAAAAGGTTAGTTTAGCTCTGATTCTTTAGGAGTGACTGGCACCCTGTTCTCCACCCTGCCAACTGGAGCAGCTGCCGTCCAGCCCACTTCAGCCGATATGCAGTGACCTCCTCGGCAAAGGCAGACTGCTTGCCCCGTCACGAATACTACAGACTAAATCCGCCAAGTGACGTTCTTCTGCTCATACGTTTTCAGGGTGAAAGGGACCGTCCAAGGACAAGTAGATCCTCAACATAGGGAAGCAGTTCACACCTGGAAATGAAACTTACAGACACAAGGCCTTGGCAAACCATGGATTTCCTTGCCTGCATATTCTCGCCTTATTGATTTATGCTAGTTTGTGCATTTTCAAAAGAATACATTTTGAAGAAAAAAATAAACTCTGAAAAACGAAGGACCGCAACAAGTACATTCTGTATGCATTTGTCTATGAGCATGCTTCTCTGTTAATTATATAATGAGGATGAGTGAACATGAGGAATTTGGCAGTCAATGCCAAAACTGGACTAAACAAAAAAAAAAAAAATTCTGAAATCTCTGAATTTGCTGCCTGAGACAATCAGATGGAACTTCTCTGTAAAACCGGAACGTTGTTCATCCCTTCCCGCCATCCTGCTCTCTCCCGTTTCACAGCAGCTTCATCTGAGCTCCAGATAAAAGAATAAAAATGTGTCAAATTTTTCCTTTTTTTGTGAAAGTTGAAAATTAAAGATGGAAATGCAAAATTGCATGCATATCATTTTAATTTATAACAAATTTGAAAAAAAAAAACTGTTTTATGGAATATAATTGTGTAAAAGGCAAATCTAGCAGTATTTAAGTTCTTTTACAAAAAAGAAAAGAAAAAATAAATGGTCATTTTGAAACTGTGTCATATTTATTCATTTTAGATTTTTTTTTGGACCCCTTGGTTTGTCATCTCAAAGGCCACGGTAATACCATGGTAAGGATATAGCATGACGAGTGACTATTAAACGTGCATTTTGAAAAGTTTATTTTAAAATAAGTTTCTGTATGATTTAAAACAAGTATCAATAAGCTGCACTGTACCATCTCGAGGTACTACTAATGTACAGAATAGGTTATATGAAAGTACAGGGCTCAAACTCATAAAATGGTGGTGTTTGTTTAAAAAAAAAAATATATATTCAATGCTGACATTTTTGTTTACTGTACAAAGTCATGGTAACAGATTGACAGCTTGCCTCACAAAAACACGGTGGTAAAAATAGATTCCTTTTGCCTCACGGAATTCATCTCTTTTCAGGAGTTCACGTTTAAAAATACATAAAAGTTAAAGCAATTACACTGTCGAGGAGCACAGGATGAGTTTTGTAGAATGACCCAGATATTCTGAGACCACATCAACCAAGAAAAGGGACTTGCATTAATTGCATTATCCCTCCCCACCCTAAAAAATAAATAAAACATCCTTAACTTTGGATGTCCTGCCTCTAGATGGCGATTTTGTTTAGACTGAATTTAATTGAATTAATTTTACGTAAAAGCCTTTTGATCGAAATGCTTATGTTTAAATGCTTTCTAAAATAAATAGAAGTAATACAGGGGATGTAAAATATGCACATATAAAATTCTTGCATACATAGCCTAAAGCATAAAATAAAAAAATAACTGAATGTTTGGACGGATAGTTATGAAACAGAAGCCAGTGTAGCAATCATCCTTTGGCTTCTGTTCCTTAACTAGGGCCTGGATGCACCTCAATAAGTTAGTTAAGTCAAGCATATAGATACGTATGTAGATGACACATTCTACCGCTCCAGGCACGTCGACGCATCCGCCATCTTGGAAAGGGCAAAGTTTCAGATGCTGTTGTCACTCGAAGTAAAATTAAAATAAAATAAAAGAGTAGCCTATGTATAATAATACCACAACATTAAATAGCATCGGATAATAAAACCTATATCTGAAGACTTCCAATGCAAAAGCCTCTAAAAGCCACCTCAGTCAAAAATGATATAACAATACTGAGCGAATGCTCTCTGCACGTTCATCAAATACTTCTACTTCAAACCCGCTAAATCCCAGGCTCAGCCTGGTACTTAGGTAGAAACCTATGCATATATGGGGCATATGCCGGACAAAAAAATGCTAATTTTGAAGGAAAAAGTCAGACGGACTTAGAAGCTTTTGCATCTGAAGTCTTCATCTATTAACTTAATATTATTTACAGGATTTTAAACTATGATTTAAAAAAAAAAATGTATGTCGTGTTAGCTAACGCCATCGTCTTGTATTGTGTTAGTTAGCAAAAGCATCCTGATGCTCATACATGCGTATAGGTTGCAGACGCAGTCAACTTGCTCTCGAGTGTTTACGGACCGACTTTGACCGTTCCAATATGGCGGATGGCTTACGGCCCATAGGGAAAAAAAAAATGCTAATGAGCATCTGCTATGTATACATTTCTATGGAGAGAATGTCCAGTGTGTGAAGAGTTGTAGCCTATTTTACACACAAGATGGCGACTTTGAGTAAGAATTCAAATATTTTTTTAACTATCAAAATAGTTTTGATTACTTTATTATTATTCTAAAATGTGGAAAATATTAGGGGGAAAAAAACAGTGGATGTGTCCAACCTTTGGATTGGAAGTTTATGCAAGCAGTTGCTTTCTGCCAAAGCAAATCATGCACACTTCTGACAAAAATCCATTCGTCTTTCGAACAGTAGGGAGCAGTATTGTCTTGAATGTCGCTGATGAACCTCTTCCCTGCTAGAAACCTTTTCTCCTCCCTCTCAACCCATTTCCCTCCCCTTCCTCTTAAATCTAGATTAAAGGCACTTTGTAGTGTAGCATGCTTTAAAGACGCTGTTGGACAGAATGTTCCCTCTGTGGCACACAGAATCCAGACACCATGTTTAACATTTATTTAAAAAATATATTGCTTTCTTCAATATTAATGACTTTGGTTCATCCAGCCTGTTGTTTATCAGTCTGAGAAACATCCTCCTTTTCAGGAAGCTGTATGTCCTGTTAAGGAGGTTATCAGATATTCTTTAATAGGTCATGTGAGGGAAATAACAATAGCACTGTTTAGCCTATCTGCTGTTTAACACTCAACACTTTGAAATAAGTGCTTTTGGCTTTGCTGATTACATCAACACATACTTTTTAAGGAAAGTGCTCTTTGTGGTTGCCAGGCAACATTCAATTTTCGATCTTCAATGAACTAGATGGTAAGTGCTCTTATTAGAAATGGCCACATGAATATCTGCATCACAAAAAAACTGCGCAATCAGCTTTTATAATAATTGGCAATAACATTGGTGAAAGTGTTGGGAAATGTGAATAAAAAATGTACTAGAAATTAGCTTGTATACTTTACCTCATAAGAGAAGTATATTTAAAGAATAACAACATATGAGAGGAGTATATGAGAGGCTATGTCATGCCTGCAAGCCCTTTAGCCATGACTGTATTCACAATAGAACAGCCTTGAGTGCCTTTGTTGCTTTTATAAAACATTTACTGCATAATAAATGAGTAAATAATGACGCATTTTCATTAGATCTTTATTTAGGAAGTTCATTGAGTGCAGTTATAAACTACATATACACTAGATTAGAAGATACACTACTATTCAAAAGTTTGGGGTCATAACTAAAAATAACTTTTTCTCTTTTGATATTTTTAAAAATGTATTTTATTTTTGTGATGGCAAAGCTGAATTTTCAGCATTACTCCAGGCTTCAGTTTCACACGATCCTTCAGAAATGATTATATAGTTCTTAAATGTATCAATGTTGAAAATGGTTGTGCTGTTTCGTGGAAACTGTGATACTTTTCTTTAGATTCTTTGATGAATAGAATGTTCAGAAGAACAGCATTTATTTGAAATAAATCATTTGTAACATTGTTCATTTCTTTAGAATCATTGTTCATTTCTTTAGAAAAAAACGATCTTACTAACTTTAGACTATTGAACGGTAGTGTACATTCTGCTAACTAAACAAAACTATTTGCTACAGTGAGCAGGTCAAAGCAGTTACTAATGGCGTACAAGATCGGTTCGCTATTGACAAATCTGTTTTTATGATAAATGTTTTAGAGGATTCTAGCACGGGGAAAATTACATGCAAATCATGGAGGAGTGACTCTTTTTTTGTTGGCAAAAACAGCATAAACATTACATAAGCTGTGCTGCTTCCTCTCACTGACATTGTCCCGAGGGAATGCTCATCCATCATCAAAAAAATATCTAGCCTTACTTACTCTGCTGCAGACTGGAACATGCTCTGCGTGGATCCATCAAAATCTGTTATTTTTAGCACAGAGGTCTCTCGAATGAAGTCAAAAGTGAGAGATTGATTTTCATCTTTTTGATCAATATAATATATAGTCTAACATGGGAGGTGGGGTTCGGTGTGAAGCGGAGGTATATTTTAATGCCGTTACACAATATGTGCTATAATGAATGGAAATTGTTATGTGAGCCTACAGGCTCTAATAGAGAGATGGTGGTACAGCAACATAAGCACAGATGGTCACACATTTGGGTTTCATGATGAGTCCAGTCACCTCAACATGAGCGTGAAAAAAAAAAAAAAAAACGAAGCCTGTTACCACATACCACATTTTTCTGCCTGCTTTACTTAGAGTTAGAGTTTAGCTCAGAGTTCTACACAGAATGTAGAATACTTTTGAGAAACAAGCACGCAGCCATCTTTAGAATTTTCTGCCGTTCTTACCCCACTACTGGGTTAGGGTTACCCCCATTCATAGAGCCGTAAGATCTTACCTTCACCGGAAGACAGAACACAATGAGGCGCAGCGCTGAAAATGGGCAGGGCTTCATAAGGTCTACCTATATATAGAATACATGTCAGTGCACACAAGTATAGTAACATTTCTGACTGAACAAGACGCTTAACGAAACATAATATCTAAAGTCCCTGTGGAGGTTTTGAAAATCTAATCTCGAGGATAATTTTCATACCCAAGTTCCTGAGTTGGGTGGGCAATAAACTTTAAACATGCCAAAGGGGAGAACAATTGCTGCTGTCTGTGACAGGAAGGCCTATGCTTTATTCGTTTTTTCCACAATGTTTTTCACTTTTTCTTGTCGTGAATCATTTGAAGGGTACATTGTAGCCTGTTTTATAAATAGCATGTATTTGACTGAAATTCCAGAATCGTCTGATCATCTAGATAGCGCAGTGAATGTTTATGGTTGTCAACAAATGGGATGCTGTTTTATTCAAAATTAAATGTCCTTACATTTAATAAGATTTCCTCAAGAAATTAGCAATAATAAACCTTGTGTCCTCCATGATTCTGACAACAAAGCACTTGAACATGATAAGCTTGTAATCACGATTTCAGAAGTGGGATAGTAGGACATTTCAGATAGCACGTGAAGGTAGCATTAAACCTATGGAACTTTGACATGCATTGCCTGTCTTTTGCCATCTGTGGCTGAAAACATAAAATTGCATGTCACTGGAAGAGTTGTTATTTCGTCAGTTGAGCTTTGGCGATTCATTTCATTCCTGCACAAATTAATCTGATGGTTTGGGATCTCTATGGTTAGGAGCCGCCTACCGGTAATCACCACATCATATATATCACCCTGTAGCCCAAGACTGGTTTCCCACTGAAACTAAGCAGGGTTGAGTCTGGTCAGTACCTGGATGGGAGACCTCCTGGGAAAACCAGGTTGATGCTGGAAGAGGTGTTAGTGAGGCCAGCAGGGGGTGCTCTCCCTGTGGTCTGTGTGGGTCCTAACGCCCCAGTTTAGTGATGGAGACACTATACTGTCAAAGAGCACTGTCCTTCGGATGAGATGTTAAACGTAAAGAGTAGGGGTGTAACCCCGGTGTCCTGGCCAAATTCTCTCTATTGGCCCTTACCAATCATGGCCTACTAATAATCCCCATCCATTGAATTCGCTCTATCTCTCTCTCTCCTCTCCACCTATAGCTGTTGTGTGGTGAGCGCACTGGCGCCGTTGTACTGTGGCTGTCGTTGCATCATCCAAGTGGATGCTGCACACTGGTGGTGGTTGAGGAGAGACCCCAGACATAGTTGTAAAGCGCTTTGGGTGTACAGTACTGCATATGAAAGCGCTATATAAATGCCTCATTCATTCATATATACCGTTGGATATGGTTCAGATCATGTTTTGCCACACACTATCGCTTTCCCCTTTTGACTCTCTGCAGTTTGAGGCTTGATTGCCCAAGAGGTCAATGAGGGTTTTTATTCAGAAATGTCCATTTCAAATGATTAGTTTAAAGAACAATATTTGTTGTAGCAACAGCCAGACCTTCTTCTATGAGAATAGAATCTGGCCCCAAAAAATAAAATAAATAAATAATCTTGCGTCTGAGGGTGCAAAAAAATCTAAATATTGAGAAAATTGCCTTTAAAGTTGTCCAAATGAAGTCCTTAGTGACACATATTACTAGTAATAATACATTTTCTGATACATTTACGGTAGGAAATTTACAAAATATCTTCATGGAACATGATCTTTACTTAATATCCTAATGATTTTTGGAATAAAAATTATCATTTTGACCCACACAATGATCAGTGAAAATTTAATAGACGTCTAACCACAGCCCAAGATCAGACTAGTCATCTAGATCATGACCATGCCAAAGAAATGAAACCAAACACCTTGTAATCATTGTTGACTTTGCTTACATGATGGAATATCACACATCTCGCAAGTTATTTTGGCAAAAACGACATGTAACCAAATTCAAGGTTATTTTGGTTAGAAGTGGGTTACTCATAGCCGGACTATATCGGGTCAATAGTTAACCGAGACGGTGAAATGACGGCTATTGCTTGCTGGGTAGGCTTACTGTAGTGAATGTAGATAAGGCAAGAAGACAAATTTGATATTTATGTACTCAATTCTGAAATTCCGTTAATTTTTAACCAAAAATCTTTCATGTAAGCTTTACATGATACCTTTACAAATGCAGCTTTCATCTAAGTGCTAGTATAAAATGACCTGCTTCACATTTCTGTTTTTAAATCTTTCAACGATTGGCCCCATATACAGTACTTCCATAGAAATTTCTTCACTGTAACCTTGATTTTGCTTATTTTTTTAAGAAAATGCAGATGAGTCATATTATTTTTAGTGTGTGGTAATCAACATTATGCCACAGTTGATCTTAAAAGGCTAAAACCTGAAACCTGAGACTTGCACCCACAATAAGTGAATATGTTTAAAGTTCACCCATTAGAATTTGCTGTGTTAACATGTTTCATGTCTGTGTCAATAATAAGCCTATGTGCAGTCAAGCAGGTATGAACATGCATTATTCCACTAGACTCGATGTGTGATAGGATTTCAGCCCTGTTACAGTCCAAATAGCATTGTGGCCATTCCCAAATGTGTACACATTAAATGGACACATTTGGGAATGACCACACACCTAAGCTGCAGGTCGATGACCGTAATCTTTTTTGTATTTGAGTATAGTGTCACTCAATAATTATCTTTGTCTCTAATGGCAGGTGATAGGATTACTGACCTTCCATGCAAGCCATCACAGTGATTGAATATTCAATGATGAAGCTGAAATGGTTGACTCTCTGATCGCAGATAACCATAATCGGTGTGCGTGTGTTTTGCTGAAGGCATGGTCTAAAGGTCAGTGGAAATTTGACAGCATGCTGATGGCTGTCTATTTTTTAAGACAGGATGTCTACTTTTTTATTGTACTCCTTTATTGTCATGTTTCCTTCTTTTTTAATGTTTAAATGGTTATAACGTTCAGCACTGAACTGCACTATCATCTCTTACAGGTAACAAAATATCTGAATTCACAATTATAGTTTCCGAGAACTTTAAATAAGCAATATTTGTTATGACACAAAGCACTCATGACATACTCCATCAGACATAATGTGTCCTTTGTGAGTAGAACATGTTTGAGACCTTTACAAGCCAATCACTGGCGTCTTTTATCAGAGGTGACAGTAACATCACCTCACCACAACTTCTCGCCTCTATTGAAAAGGTCACTTAACTGTAGACGTATTCTTTTTTAGCTTTTTTTCTTCATTTTTGTTCCTCCTCTCCTTCCTGATCCACATCCCTATTTTTTAATTTCTCTCGTAGTGTGGAGAAAAATGCGGAGCTGACATTCAGCAGCTTGCTCTGTTTCTTCCACCACATTGTAAAAAGATCAAATAGTAACATCAAAACAACTTTGCGTCACTGGAGCACTGGCAGGTTATTGTGAAATGCCATCCGTCATCAGGGGCACACTGGTGGAGTGATGAGGAACTTGCCCTGTGCCAAGTCTTAACAGAGATGGTATATGGCTTTCATCAAAATGGACAGTTAAAGGATTAGTTCACTTCAAAATGAAAATTTCCTGATATTTTACACCCCCATCTCATCCAAGATGTTCATGTCTTTCTTTCTTCAGTCGAAAAGAAATGACGTTTTTTTGAGGAAAACATTCCAGGGTTTTTCTCCACACCATAGACTTCCATGGCAACCAAAATGTTGAAGGTCCAAATCAATGCAGTTTCAAAGGGCTTCAGAGGCTCTGCGCGATCCCAGACAAGGAATAGGGTCTAATCTAGCGAAACCATCTGTCATTTTCTAAAAAAGATTTAAAATTAATATACTTTTAATATATTTTTTATGGGAACCGGGAACACTTCCCATAACACCTGATGTACTCGTTACATCATAAGAAGAATGGCATCTACGCTAATGTTAGTCTCTCTATTTATCCCGAGGTTTACTGCAGTCAGTCGGATCCGGGCCGTATCCAGATCAGATGGATGCATGACCCTACGTCTAGCATGACCTTTCCGATGTTATTGCACAATCCCTGGCACGTCGCAGAGCAGCGCAAGATGAGCAATTTAGGTTAAAAAGTATATTCATTTTTATTAATTTTTTTAAATGACCGATGGTTTCGCTCGATAACACCCTATTCCTCGTCTGGGATCGCGCAGAGCCTCTGAAGCCCTTTGCAGCGCTGTGAAACTGCATTGATTTGGACCTTCAACATTTTAGTTGCCATTGAAGTCTATGGTGTGAGTTAAAATCCTGGAATGTTTTCCTCAAAAAACGTAATTTCTTTTCAACTGAAGAAAGAAAGACATGAACATCTTGGATGAGATGCGGGTGAATGTTTATTTTGAAGTGAACTAATCCTTTAAGATTCATTATATTTAACAGACTTCTTAATGTGATTATAGGCTGGCATACTGTAGTTTAGATATAGTTCTAAAAATCCTTCTAAAGAATAGCAAAATCTACACCACAATATCCTGTCAATGACGAGGACAACATCTGCAAAGTGACGGTGGTATCAGTCTTTACCACTGTCGGAATGGTAAGGGATGGTTACGGTTATATTTCCACTTGAGCTTGGTTCGGGCACGATTACAAACCGTTCTCACCTCAGAATTCTCTACTGACACTTTTGTACTGCATTCCAAAGGACTCTGTTATCAACCCCACTTTGGAAAATGAAACCATATCTGTACTGACTGGGCCAGATCGGCACAGAATGGAGCAATGAGAAAGGTTTGGCTCGGAGGTGGAAAAGCGGCTATTACAGTGGGAGGATGAATGTGGGCTGGATGTGCTGAAAAGAAGTCACAAATACCAATTTGTCTCAAGTCAAAGATATACCAAATGGTAATATGTCAATGGCAAATGGGCGTTGTGCCAATAATGAGAAAATGCGGTGGTATGGGCAAGTCCTACGAGGCACCTACCACTTCATGGTGGACAGCAAATGCCCACTAAGATGAACAAAGCAGAGATGGCAGGATACAATTGAGGCATATATGAAGATAGACAAATTACACAGCAAATGACATGCCATGACCCGAAGAGTGGACTCCGCGACAGCAGAAAATACACTAGAATGAAGGAGAAGAAGGTGTGAATGGGCCTTACACATCATGTCGTAATTACTGTAAACTTAACTTGTAAACTCTGAATTTTCTGAGAGCTCCGTCTTGTACCATGTGACCCTTGTACCACACGACCGCTGCATAATAATCATAATTTTAACATTGATATTGTTGCTGAGGACATGAACAGCATCGAGTAGAAAGTCACGTTATCTCGTAATTACTGTAATTACGACATGGCGTGAACGCAGCAGTCTTTGAAAGTATTCTCAAGAACACAATGGTGTCTTGTTAGTACAAGATATTCACATAGGCATGGTTGCCAGACTTTCAGAAACCACACTGAAAGGAAAGGAGACAGCAAGGAATTCAGTGTGCACTGTATGTTAATTAAAAAAGAAACACGTTTGATTGCTGTGCAGTTTCAGTGGCCTCAGTAAACACTCTTTATCTATCGCAGACTTGCTTAAATACAGTAAGTGCTGATATACAGTCCAACATCACACATTACACTGTCTTTGGCTTAATAATTGTCCTACTGGTAGCTCTCATCTAGGTGAAGAGGGCAGTGGTTTAGCTTTGTGAGTCTGTTACATGACAAAGTAAACAAGAAAGACACATAACTTACAGCTAATATGTGTGGAAATCAAATCAAATTGGTCGAGTTGGTATCCCTTTTTAAATGCAACTAAAGCATAACAGAGATGTATTAGATCTTACTAAAATACAATTAAAACGTCTGTAACCATTAAAAAGTCATTTTTTGCCTTTCCTACCTTCCCTTGTCCTTCTCTAATTTATTTTATAATTGAAATGATAAAACCTGCATTCTTTTCATTACTAAAACATTCAGTTGTGCTCTTAACATTATTCCCACTTTAACAAATGTAACAAATGTAACATTCCATCACTTTGTGACACACATGGAAACAACATGAATATACAAAATTTAGAAATGACTACATTCGCCAGGCTGTTCAACTATTCAGCCCTGTTACCAGAAAATAATAAAATCAAAAATATAAGTTCATAAATAACTTCCAACATGTGGTCGCAAACCATCTACCACTGCTAAGTGAAAATGTAGACCAAAACTGCAGCCAGCTCTGTTAATTCTAGCCCTGTTACCCAATATAGGAAGTTTAGAATTTATTAGCATCTTTAGGATTTACTTATTTTTATTTCTAGAGAATAATGAAGTCACACTAATGATAGTATTGATTCCTAATGTTAGGAAATTAGGAAATTGCTACTCATAAAATTAAACAACACATCCTGAGGTGGATGAACAATATGTTTAAAGAAACAAAATTGTGTGTGTGTGTGTGTGTGTGTGTGTGTGTGTGTGTGTGTGTGTGTGTGTGTGTGTGTGTGTGTGTGTGTGTGTGTGTGTGTGTGTGTTTTTTTGTCTGTCTGCATGTGTTGAACTCCCATCTCTCTTATGCTCCAGTTACCCCGAAGCTTGCTTAAAGCAAGCAGGCATAGCAGTCGTTTAAACACATCGGCACTGCAGCTGGCCTACTTTGGTTTAGTCTATTAGCCAAAGCTGAGTCCCCACACACTCAATCAGCTTTCAGCTGCATTTGGGACAAAGGTTTGGGGGAAGGGGTTGATGTTTCTAACAGAGGCTCTAACTCTTTTGGGGTAGCTGTTGGCCCTCCTGAGCTCCTGATCTCACTCTAAACACTGCTGGAGCCCTGTGGGCTTAATGTGTTTACTTGCATTTCCTACACCTACCTCATACTCCTCCCCCAGGCAGCCAACAGTCTCCCGCCCCAGCCAACACGGTGCCCTCCTCGGCTTCATCAGCATGCGTGAAAACCAGCAGCTCAGAACACAAGACCATTGGCGAGGGTGTAAATGGATTCAAATAGAGGAATGACAATGGAGATGGTGTGAAGAGACCGCCCCTGAACCACCCGTCCAAAAGAGACAGACAGAAATGGAGTGATAGACAAGTGAGAGGTTGTGTTGGTCATTGAAAAATGCATTTTTTAACAATAACTGTCTCCCGGAAATGACAGTCAACAGAATTATGCTTTCATATATTCTGTTATTTTGAGCCACACAGTTATTTTAAGTGGTGACACAACTAGGACATGTCTCATGTAGTTTATTTTAGTAGACGCCGAAGAACTTTCACAGAAAGCCCACACATCTTCTCAAACTAAACTGACATGCATTAGCTATAAAAAAAATAATAAAATAAAAATAGTCTCTTAAATCATATTTCAGAGTGTTTCTTGAATGATTGATATGAACAATTGCTATTTCTTTTGTCTCCATGAAGCTATTTTTGCTTTGTGGGTCACTCTGACACGTGAAAATGTAGTAGTTCCGTGAGTCAGCTCTCTCTCTCTCTCTCTCTCTCTCTCTCTCTCTCTCTCTCTCTCTCTCTCTCTCTCTCATGACCAAGGTATCTCCATGGCTACAGGATCCTCAGAGGTTCAGGTTGCAGAAGTGGGTGTGTGGGTAGGTGTTAACTGTAGCTGTGGTAAATGAGCTTGAGAAGAAGCACTGAAAATGTAGAAGAACATGGAGAAATGAACATAAATTTGCTTTCATGAATTTGTCTTTTAGCAACTCCTCTTAACCCTGTTGCTGTTTTAATGAACGTGACAGAAATGTAAAATCCTGAATGAAAGAAAAAGAGACAAAAAGTGAGGGGATGTCTGCACTAACTGGAATAGAAAGAAACTTTTTTTTTAACTTTTGTACAAAGTCTCTTTAACCGCTCTAGACATTACAAATTAAATGATAAGATTTTTGCATTTATAATTATGCATTTAGTAAATGCTTTTATCTAAAGCGTCTTACTATAGAGGAACATAAGCATATGTTCCAACAATATTCATACTATGCCAGGTTTATTAGACAGCTAGATTAAGAAAGCAAACTAGATCAGAGCAGAGAGATGCAGAAAAGAAAATACACATTCATTGGTCTTTCGTAAAGTAAAACTGCATTTCTGTCATGACAACTCTCAGGGCCCTATTTTAATGATCTAAGTGCATGGTCTAAAGCACACAGCACAAGTGCACTTAGGGCGTGTCCGAATCCATTTTTGCTAGTTTAACGACGGGGAAAATGGTCTGGAAAATGGTCCAATGGGGTTGTACCTAGTCTCTTAATGAGTCATGGGTGTGTTTTGGGCATAACATGCAATAACCCAATCAGAGTCTCATCTCCCATTCCCTTTAAAAGCCAGTTGCGCTTGCACCATGGCGGATTCGCTATGGCGGAAAATACTAGACATCCTCAACCTGACGAGTCAGTTTAAATACATGTGTGTATTGCCACGATTGGTTGAATAAGTAGCCAATTTTATTTGTCATTACTGCAAATAGGTAAATCTGATACATGCAATGACTATCCATTATGACATGTAGGCATTTTTATCTTTATGTATACAATAATATTTTACAGTGTAATCCTTTTATTTTTTTACATTTAGCACGTTTGTGTGCTGCTGCGCGTCCCTGTGTGTGTAACAAGCAGAGTGTACGCATGCTGTCACCCGCCTATAGGCACATGTTACTACTGCGCAATCTATTTCAGTTGCCTCAAAATAGCAACACGCCAACAATGCGCCTGAACACACCTCATTTTCAGACCAGCATGCCCATAGGTGCACAAATGGGTGCAAATATATTTGCTATTTAAACAGTAGGCTGAAGCTAGCAAAAAAAACATTTGCGTTGCGCCTGGCGCCGCATGCAACAGGTGTATGGTAGGGCCCTCAGAGTGTTTGGCATGGTAATGGATATGACAGTGTTGATAGTTTTGGTCTTGGCGGAATAGATCTGTTACACTGTTGCTGTTGCTGCTGCTGCTGCTGCTGTAGAGCAAGTACGGGACTTGCTACTGTCAATACATTCATGACACACTGCTTTGAGCAAGTAAGATATGCTGCTGCTGTATAATATAGCATACATGAATTACCTGTAGCAGATCTATACAGGTTGGACTGGGGAAGGTGAAGTTTTTCTGAAAAGGCGCTGCAACTGCTACAGCAAATGCTGACAAATATTTGAAGGTTGAGCAGCGAGCTCATTGGCTACTGATACAGCAGGAACCAATCAGATGTTCCCTTTATAGAGAATGATGTGATTGCAAGCAGATTGAGTTAAAGTCCTATAAACAGATATAGGATTACTTGATCACTAGGATTATTGCATGTTTTTTGTTTGTTTTTTGCACCCAGATTTTACCTGTCCCATAAATGTCATAATTTTTACAGTTAAACATTTGTGATGCATTTATTTGATTAAATGCTGCCATATCCCTTTACACACATTCACATAACCACTCTCGTCCGTCATCAATCAAAGGGAGATTTTCAAAATTACAGCTTTGAATGAAAGAGAATCGTTCCCTTCAATTACAGGGAGCACTAGGCAATCACAGGTTTGATGTATCCTGTATAGTATGACACACCAGGGACTGTGAAATGAATTTAGCTCTCCTCAAAGAAGAAAACAAACACTGACTCACACCCAGCACAGCAGCAGATCAAGGCTCTGGAACATATTAACAGTCAATTAATAACATACTGCTTTTTCGATCCAAGACAAAAAAAAAAGTTCAACCTCATGCATGAGTCAGAGATGAACATTCATGAACAGAAAGACTATGACTCAACACAAATGTGAAGTTGCTTTGGCTACAGTGTACAGAAGAGGCAAATACGTTCAGAACTGCAGCATGGTGCCATTTCAATTGAATTTAGAGCATATTGTTATATAATAGAGGCGTTTGAGAGCTATATTTAGAGTGGCCTCGCAGCAAGTCGCGTGGAACACTGATGAAAGCTATGGTAACCTGTTTAATTTCAGGTTATGAGGAGCACTATCACTTAATTTAATGAAGCTGTTCAGCAGGTTCATTGACAAGGATATCAGCCCTCAAGCAAAAAAGCCAGTTTTTGATTGTTTTTTCTAAATTAGAAAAGGGGGATATTATTAAAGTCACAATGAATGTAGCAACAGATCTTTCTTTTTTTTTCTCTCCATATTGTGATGTATATCCGAGTATATCGATTATCGAAAAAGAAAAAATAAAGTAGGGTGGGGACTTGGTTCTGTACATCGGATAAGACAGATCTGAATGCAAGCTTGTAGTATATTTTTTAGGGTTTAAGCAGGCTAAAAGATTGGAGAAGTTTGGCATACATCACCAGAAAGAAGTCTGTTGTTCTACCGAAAGATCGAGTTATGACAAAATAGTTAGGCTATAACACTATTTATAACACAATCAATTTATAACACAAGTTATAACACAATCTCATGCCAATTCTTAACTATTTTTGGTGGCTAATTTGTATGAATTTGTACAGTCTCATTCAAACGTTTCTGTATGATCTGTTATGTTTAAGGGTGGACCTTTTTTCTAAAAAAGTCATGTTTTCAAATAAAATCGTATGAATTCATGCGAAATCATCATTTGGTAAAATAGTTATGTTTTACAGTGAAATTGGATTGGATATTTTAATTAAAAGTGACAAGGTCAAAATAATAATAATAAAACATATGCATGGATTAATTGTTTTATAATCAGATCAATAACATGCATTTAGAAAAATATAAAGCGTGAATTCAATTTTCATTTCATGCCAACTTTAAGAATCACAGATAAGAGACAAAGCAACACCAAAGCTTTTATGAAAGAAGACAAGGTGACATTTTGTCCTTATTTGTGTCTTGTAGAAGTTTATGTTTATGGGATTTTTGACATACACTATTGCCAAAAGTTTTGGGACGTTTGCCTTTACATGCACATGAACTTTAATGACATCCCATTCTTAATCCGTAGGGTTTAATATAGAGTTGGCCCACCCTTTGCAGCTATAACAGCTTCAACTCTTCTGGGAAGGCTTTCCACAAGGTTTAGGAGTGTGTTTATGGGAATTTTTGACCATTCTTCTAGCACATTTGTGAGGTCAGGCACTGATGTCGGATGAGAAGGCCTAGCTCGCAGTCTCTGCTCTAATTCATCCCAAAGGTGTTCTATCAGGTTGAGGTCAGGACTCTATGCAGGCCAGTCAACCTCCACACCAAACTTGCTCATCCATGTCTTTATGGAACTTGCTTTGTGCACTGGAGCACAGTCATGTTGGAACAGGAAGGGGCCATCCCCAAACTGTTCCCACAAATTTTGGAGCATGAATTTGTCCAAAATGTCTTGGTATGCTGAAGCATTAAGAGTTCCTTTCACTGGAACTAAGGGCCCAAGCCTAACCCCAGAAAAACAACCCCACACCATAATCCCCCCCTCCACCAAACTTTACACGTGGCACAATGCAATCAAGCAAGTACCATTCTCCTGGCAACCGCCAAACCCAGACTCGTCCATCAGATTGCCAGACAGGGAAGCGTGATTTGTCACTCCAGAGAACACTTCTCCTCTGCTCTAGAGTCCAGTGGCGGCATTCTTTACACCACTGCATCCAACGCTTTGCATTGCACTTGGTGATGTAAGGTTGGATGCAGCTGCTCGGCCATGGAAACCCATTCCATGAAGCTCTCTACATACTGTTCTTGAGCTAATCTGAAGGCCACACGAAGTTTGGAGGTCTGTAGCTATTGACTGTAGCAGAAAGTTGGCGACTTCTGTGCACTGTGCACCTCAGCTTGCGCTGACCCCGCTCTGTGATTTTACGTGGCCTACCACTTCATGGCTGAGTTGCTGTTGTTAACAATTGTTTGTTCCCAATTGCTCCCAAACAGTTGACCGTAGAATATTTAGTAGTGAGGAAATTTCACGAATGGACTTATTGCACAGGTGGCAACCTATCACGGTACCACGCTTGAATTCACTGAGCTCCTGAGAGCGACTCATTCTTTTACAAATGTTTGTAGAAGCGTCTGCATGCCTAGGAGCTTGATTTTATACATCTGTGGCCATGGAAGTGATTGGAACACCTGAATTCAATGATTTGGAGGGGTGTCCCAATACTTTTGGCAATATGGTGTATATACTTGATCAAAGTTGTCCTTTTGCCAACTCTATGTTCACTAAATGAGTGCTTGCTTACTTTCCTGTTTTAAAGTCTGTAGGCTCCTTTTCTTCTTGAGGAAGCCTGTGCTTGTGTGTGTGTGTGTGTGTGTGTGTGTATGACTCACCTATTTACAGAGAGGTGTAACATTCACATTGCCATCGACGCAGCAGGAGTGTGCACCATTTTTCATTCTCGCGCGCACATTTTGTCTAATAAACCGTATTAGTGAGCAAGTTAAATTAATTCCTAATCAACAATTACAAAAAAGTATGACATGTTAGCTGCTGACACTAAACTCCAGATTCTGAAGAAGCTGTTAGTCTAGCCATTATGCTCTTTCCACCCTGCACTGTGAATGTTTTTATTATTCAAAAAGGCCAATATTTAATTACTTGAGCAGAATGCGTTTGTCAGTTTTTGCAGGCTTTAGAGACTTCCAGCAACTGCATCAGTGCTTTATCCATTTCATGTCCAAAGTAGACAGCATAAACAATTCACAAACATTTTAGTAAGAAGTAAAACAATTTAATGAATACTTTCTTTTATTCAAACAGAAACCGTCTCTATGATACATTGCATAGCCCTGAAAATGTTTATTATTCTATGGCCTCCATGCTCGCACAAATGGAGTAATATATGCATTTTGAGATTTAAATGAAATTAATTGAAATATATAAGTATAGTAGAGTAGACATATTAGCTTTGAAGATTTTAAGGTTGTAACCTATAAGTAGGGAAAACCAGAGATCAGACATCACTGTCTGATGTGCAGATGTTTCTTTGAGGAACAGGCATGAATAATAGATCAGACAACAAAGTGTTCTCTCACAGTGGAGTTTCCCAGCAGGCAGCAACAGTGCTTTTATAATCTGTCTCCCTATTGGGGATATAGCTATGGTGCCATGATCATTTAAGGTGGTATATTCATTTGTCCGTTTATTGTGTAAATATAAGTGATCTGTGAATTGGCTTTAGAGAGTGAGCAAAAACAGATACGATGTAGGGAAATGTTTTTGTTAGAATGAGATTATCACAGAGGATTCCAGTCATTGTCCAGAGTGACACGTCCACTCTTCTGTCACCCAAGATAGAGGTCAGTGGTTTTCAAAGCTCAGGCAATAGTCACTCTGAAAAAGCAATGGATTAGACTACTGTAAACATGCTCTCCCTACCCTTTTACATTGTTATATCATTTATAATTAATGATTTAAAAGACGTAAAAACAAACAAAAGTACTATTGGCACAGTTTTTATAAAGCAGCAGTTTTTATTATAAGTTTTGATTTGGAATCTGGGGCTTTAACTTTATTTGTAACCTAAACTCACAGTCACTTACTAAGATTAAATTATATTAAAACATCACTTAGAATAGAATTCAGATCTGCCCCGCAAGTTTAGATCCTCAGTTGGACATTCACTCTCGTTTCGCTTCTGGCCCTTTAAAAGTCTCTTTGCGGTGGAGAAACATCTGGTTGTTGAATGAAACCCAGTCATTCATAAAAACAGGAGAGAGTCCTGCTCTGATTGGTTGACTACAGCCTAACGATCGCATAGGTAATGCGGAGACAGCTATTGGTCAATCGCTTGAATGACGTGAGGGACTAGCCAATGAGCTCGATTTACAGTGTTAAGCCGATGCTCTTGGAAAAGCAAGCGATCCCATTGAGAAAATTTCAGTCGCGTCAAACTGAGGGAGAGTGCGAAACCTATTAGTTGCCGCAAAAGCAGTCTGTTTCTCTGGGATTTATCAAATCACTTTTTTTTCTTTTTTTGCAAAAGCAAAGGATTTAATCACCGTTGGGTGAGTATATTTTGCACGCTGCTCTAGCGTTGTATTGTTTAAGTATGACCCGGTGCAAGTTTCATCTGCTTTTATTTTTATAAAGTTGTATTACTTAAAACGTCGCGTTTAGTTTTGCTGGCTTGCACGCCATTTTCTTTGTGCGCATATTTGGCAACCATTTCCAGTTGTGTGTTTTTTTTTTTTTTTGTCCAGTACTTTATGACGCTTATTTTAAACTTAATCATATTCGCAGTTTGCGCTGTGCAAAATCCATATGCGGTTTGACGAAGTGCTTCTCGCGCGTTTGCTGTTTTTATGAATGGAACGGCTGAGGTTTTTTGGGGTTGCGCGCACGAAGGATCAGATTTCACTTCATTGAGAAAAACAAGCGGCCGAGGGAAGGGAGGGGGAGCGCGCGGCGATAATGGGCGCTGGGGGGGAAGGGATTGAACTTCTTGAACTCGCTCTTATACCTGTTAACTCGCTGTTGTAATGCTATAATCTCGCTTTACTTATTCAACAACTATAGCTTCCGCTGGCTGCCTTTATTATCGCCAATAAAAATCTTTAAAAGCATAAACTCTTCTTTTTCAATATGAAATGTGCATACGCACGTTCCTCCCTGTTTTATAAAGGTCTGATAAGCTTCGGGAAGCAATAATGTTAAGCGATGGATGTTTAATTAGTTCTTGGTCCAGAGAGGTTAGGCGGTGTTGGCTGTGTGGTGTTTTCTTGGCCTCGCGGCTGTAATACGATTTTATGGCCTGAACACTTGCGTCAGGGAAAATAAACACACGTGTGTGATGAAGCGTGAGGAATAGCTTAGGCTTCATTATTTTATTCCTTTCCTTCCACTATTTAAATCCAAACCTTATCTGTTTTAATAAAAGTAGCTGCTTATTATTATTATTGTTGTTGTTATTATGATTCAATTATCACTTTAGTTTAGATTCTTAGTGTCTTGGGTAGTCTCATGGGCGACAGATGGTACTGTATGGTTATGTAAGGACCCCCATCTGTACCGTGAGCCTTAAATGGCGTGTGTGTGTGTGTGTGTGTGTGTGTGTGTGTGTGTGTGTGTGAGAGAGAGAGAGAGAGAGAGAGAGAGAGAGAGAGAGAGAGAGAGAGTGTGTGTGTATGTAAGTGTCCTGCACTAATGCAGCACACTTCATCTGAGCAGGAGCTGAGAGTGAGTGTTACACAAACAAACATGCTAGCTGAAGTTTTCACAGATCAAAGGGACAGTTGGTCCTGAACTGTCAGGACCCGGGACGGTCAATGACAGCTGCATCAGATCCTGACAGGGTGCTTGTCTTTCTCTAAGTGCCACTTTTCTCGGCTCTTCTTCCGACAGGCGACGATATCACCCGTGGGCCCACCCCCCTCTTTATCCCTGTTTATTCCCGTTTTCCGTCCTGCTGCAGCCCCTTAGGCCGCAGTGAGAAGCAAGCGACATGGACGGATTTTACGACCAGCAGGTCCCTTTCGTGGTGCCCCCCAGTGTACGTCTCTGCTTTCACTTGTCATGCCTCATTTTCTTCACTTCTGTGACTATAATTCACTTTTTAGATATTTTACTACAGAATATCCATCAAGGTGAATGGCTGTACACAGTGATCACTTGTTCCAACTTTCATTATTTGATCTTGGTCTTATTTTACAGAAGTCTCACATGCAGGAACCATTTTGCAGAACTTTCAATGACCGAAAAAGGAAGTTTGTTGACACTGAGCTGGCACAGGATACAGAGGGTAAACAAATGAACATGCAATCAATCCATCCATATCTCTTTAAAACACATCATTTAACCCAGGCCCAAACAAATCAGCCTGTTTATTGACAAATCAATCATTGTGTTCCACAGAGCTCTTTCAAGATCTCAGCCAGCTACAAGAGATTTGGATAGCAGAAGGTACGCCAACAGCTCTAGAATAATCTGGGTTATGGAATATATTTCATAACTACTGTTAAAGCACAACTTGGTAGTTAATGCATCATCCTAGTGGTTGATTTCTGGGGACTCATTTAAATGGGATAAGACAATATGGCATATATAAACATGCAAATTATTTATCTTCATTTTAAATATTTCATGCCTTTATTAACTGACTGTGAAGCAGGTTTGCAAGCCAGTTAGTATAAATTGTTTTTCTTTTTCATGTGCAGCCCAGGTACCCGATGACGAACAGTTTGTTCCAGATTTCCAGTCGGATAACTGTGAGTACCTTTTGAATATTCATGTAGCAAGGAAGTGGGGTTGGTTGCAGAATAGTATATAGAACTTGCTTTTATGAATTATAGAAACTTCTGGCATATAAAAAAAACATTTATTTATTTATACTGCACAAATTATTAGCACTGGGTATTTTGCTATGGACATTATGAAGCGTTTTGAGATATATATAGTACCTCCCTCCTTAAAGAGTTTCTGTGCCAAACCTGATTCCTAGGCATGAGTTTATGATGTTTCTATGGTGTGTGTGTGTGAGCACACATGTGAGGCCCAGTCTGCCGCTGCGGTGCTGTAACTCATGGCAGCCTCCAGCTTGGTGACATTTTAATGGGGCTGGATCCTCTGCGCGCACACACTCTGGTTATTATGTGCTGGTGAACAGTGCTCTGGCTGTTTCCCTTGTTATTTTTTTCTTCCCATTTGGCTCTGAATAAGTCTTAATTGTGTGCATTTTCTATGGTGTCAATGGTGTTTATTGTAGAACGTGAATGCACATGGATGTGTTTGCATAGAAATTGTGTGTGAGAGGGTATGTGTGTGTTTGTCTGGCACAATTCCTCTTATCTGGCATCGTGCCTGTAGCTCTCACAGGCCCCTCTTTCACCACAGCTGGGCAGTGGGGCCCTTTTTCCATAGGAATCACGTGATAATCTGCGAGTTTTAACTTGCGGCCTCCTTTTCTAGAGGGAAAGGCCTTTTTTCTTCCCTCTTTTAAAAGGTGTAGTTCCAGTACGAAATATTTAACTGACACTAGAAACATACTAGGTTAGGTTCCAGGACAAAGAACTGTATTTTTGTGTTTGTGCCACACAACATTAAATGAAAAACTTTGTCTCTCTAGTGATGTTCCATGGACCTCTTCAAACTAAAGTTAAGAGGGAACTGAGCCCAAGCAGGGAATATTCCCCCTGTGGACAAGAGCAGAGACTCTCTCCATATGGAGAGAAGTGCCTATATAACTACAGGTATATATATTCCCTTGTCCTTTCCCCATATTTCCCTTCTCCATATTCCCCCTCACTCATGCTTTGTTTGTATTTTGTCGATTTTAGTGCCTTCGACAGGAAGCCATTTTCTTTCAACAAGCCACTGACTCCTCCTTCTACACCGGCATCACCCTTTGGCTCCTCCACCAGCACAGCAACACATCATGTGCAAAAAAGAGCGATGCCACCAGCCCAAACTCAGACACAAGGACTGACACACTTACCGGTCCACAACCACAGTTCTACCCCACCACATCAGAGAGCACAGACTCCACTCCACAGTCAAAGCCCACCTTTTGCTATGCCCTGCCCACCTGTCAATCACCCAGATGCCTCTTACAGTACAGACCACAGGTATGAATTATGACATCTTGCAATTTATTATTGGGTTGTTTTTATTTGGGTCACGGTGAACAATTTTTAACCTCATTTCTATCTTTGCCTTCAGCTTGAGCTGCTCGTGCATGTTAAAAGTACAGTAATCAGCTCAGCTTGAGCCTTTCATTAGGCATTATCTTGTTAAAGATGCCACACTGACCTGGACATCAGTTCTATGTTTATCCCATTCAAGTCTCTAGGTTTAACTAATGGAAAAAAGAGCTTTAACACCACACTTATCTCTTTGACGTGAAACTCATGATCTCAATTGCCCTTGATGTTGTGAATAATGCCTTCTCACATCTTTATCCCTCTCTTTCCCTTTCTCTTCATCTCGTTAGGTTCCATCGGCAGCTTTCCGAGCCCTGTCTGCCGTTCCCACAGTCCGATGGCCGTTGTCAGACATCTTACCCCCCGCAGACCCGTGGCCATTTTCCCCGACATAGCCGGCCCCCTTATCACCGGCAGATGTCAGAGCCGTTGGTGCCAATGCCTCCCCAGGGATTCAAAAAGGAAATGGTGGATCCTCGTTACAATGAGCAGGGTGTGCAAAACATGGGACCTCCTCGTGCGCCGTTGATCCACCAAATGTCAATCAAACAGGAGCCCAGAGACTTCGGCTTTGACTCAGGTGGGTGAGATTTTGGATTCAGTCCCTGTGAAGCATGCAGTGCTGTAATGAGAAATCCTTGGTCAGATGTACTGTTGGCTGTGAAACTGTCAAAATAGCGAAATTTCAAAAGGTCCGAAAGGTCCATCGTGAATTTTGTAGTGGCGTATGAAGCAAAGTCACTTTCTGTTGGTCAAAATGGCAAATGTGTGACCAACTTACACTCAAGATGAAATCTGCATTGGGAATGAAATGGCTGAAGCGAAATTTCCAGTAACGTAATGAAACACTGAAACTCCAAACTTTACATTATATAATATTGTAATGTATTGTCCTATGTTATAAAATATATTTTTAATGTGATTTTAAGAGTGGAACTCTGATAAACTTTAACTCCCAAAATGTATTATATTGTATATATTTGTAAAAAAAATTTGGAAACACTTTAAAATAAGGTTCATTAGTTAGCAACATTAGTTAACATGAACTAATAATGAACTGCATTTCTTTATCTTTGTTAATGTTAATTTCAACATTTACTAATACTTTATTAATCTTGTTAACATTAGTTAATGCACTGTGGAGTAACATGAACAAACCATTAACAGCTGTATTTTTATTAACTAACGTTAACTAATGAAACCTTATTGTTAAGTGTTACCGCTTTGTATAAAGAGGAACTCTGATAACCTTGAACTCCCAAGCATTGTTATACATTTTACTACTATTCATGTGATTTTTATAATTTTCTCAATTGTCTTGCAGAAGTACAGAATTGCCAGTCGTCTTTTGGCAAATCAGCAAATTTCTATGGCACCAACAGCGAGGGTGAGGTTTTTATCAGTTTAGTTTAATCTACCATTTCCTTGAAGTGTAGATGTTTTATTAAGCAACAGCTTCTGATTAGTCTTATGTTATAATGAGACTGTCCATATTAAATCCATATATTTTTTTCTCCTGCTGTCGATTTTGCAGGTTTTGGGTATGATGGAGAATCCCACCTCTATTATGATGATGCGTGTGTGGTCCCTGACCGCCTGGAGGGAAAGCTGAAGCAGGAGGGTGGAGTTTTCCGGGAGGGTCCTCCGTATCAACGAAGGGGGTCTCTGCAACTCTGGCAGTTCCTGGTCACTCTGTTGGATGACCCATCGAACAGCCACTTCATTGCTTGGACTGGCCGTGGGCTCGAGTTTAAACTTATTGAACCAGAGGAGGTCAGTGTGTTACGAAAGCCAGTGGCATTATAGGCCATTTTTATTTCAGCCAACAAGCAGTATTAACACTCACATTTTCAATAGGTTGCTCGCCGTTGGGGTATCCAGAAGAACAGGCCTGCAATGAATTATGACAAGCTGAGTCGCTCCCTACGTTACTACTATGAGAAGGGCATCATGCAGAAGGTAAAGGCACGTTCACGTTCCAATGTCATTTTTCTTCTTTCAGTCCTTTACTTAGATAGTAGTTCCCTCATTTCCAGTAGTTAGTACAATCCACCCCATCAAAACATATCAGCTTTTTCCAGACAAGATTTTTCTAAGACGTTTCTCGATCTCTTGTTCATGTGCAGGTTGCTGGAGAGCGGTACGTGTATAAGTTTGTATGTGATCCTGATGCACTCTTCTCCATGGCATTCCCTGACAACCAGAGGCCCAGTTTGAAGACAGATCCCGATGGGCTGCAGGTTCCTGAGGATGACACCGTTCCACTCTCACACTTTGAAGAGACCAACAGTGTCCCCTATACAGCAGATGCCAGGGACCAGTGCTTAGTGGGGCCGTCCTTTCCTGAAAATTACGCTTTCTGAACTGCTTCACTACCGCTGAGCGGACCAGAACTCTAAAATGCATCCTCGCACTCCAAATGCAGATCATGTCGAATTGTAATCGCTCCAATGAGGAATCTGTAACGCCTGCTGAAAAGTCTCTAAACTTTCTTGCCACATTTTTATTGTTCATATGTTTGTTACTACACCGGTTCCATGATGGAAAATGTTATTTTTAAATTTACACAAAAAAGTTAAAGGGACACAACAGTATTTTTCAGTATAACCTTATATAAATAAGTGTATATTTTAAAATATGGCTTTTGTGCACTGCTTTCTTTGTGTATTGGGCCTGGTGTCTTTTTTCAGTGCTCTGCTTTAGTGAGATTTTTAGAACTGACAATGCATAATGATGCACCTCAGGCTGTGTTGTCATTATCAGTGTATATAGCTTTGATTATAATCTGGAAAAATGCACAATTTTTCTCCAGCTGGCCAAGTAAAATGCTTTATAACTGTTCAAAAATGGCTATTTCAAATGCTTTTGTAATGTCATTTTTATGGATCTGGGGCGGGGTAGAATGGGCATAAAGACAGCAGGGGAATTGAAAAGTGAAATCTATGTATATTATGAGTATATTTTTGCAAAAGCAGAATTGAATTGCATTGTATAAGCTGTACAACAGACTTTTATCACTTGTAATCTGTTCTGTTTGTACAGTGATGTGTGTGAAATTGAAAACCAAGGGGAGGGGGTGGGATCCAGGCAGAAAAGCCTGATTGCTGATTCAAGATCAATCATGGTTGTGTGACCTTTAACTGTTCACCAAATGATTAAAGCAAGGCCATCTGATCGCTGTTCAGTAGTAAACAAGCATGGCAAAAAAAAAAACCCTAAGCTCTTTACACCTTCACTGTCAACCTTACTTGTCTGTCCTGGGTACAACAGACCCCTATTTCTGTTTCACTGTGGATAAAACTGTTGTTTCATTGTCTTTTGAAGGCAATTTCTTTAAGAATTTTCTAAGTACAGTTTTGGTGTACATTTACAGATCTGTATTTTCTAAACTATAAGGTACAGGATAAATAAACATCCATAAACCGATATGGTTCTTTTTGGACATAGTTTGTTTTTTTGTCTCATTTATAACCAGTGGCACATCACATACACTTCAACATATTTGGGGTAAATTAACAAAGTAAAGAGCATTAAGACAGTAATTAAATTCTACTTAAGGCTGTAATACACTACATGACTTTTGCCCAGATTTGCAGTCTTGATAAATTGGCCATCCCCAAACTGTTCCTGCAAAAGGTTTTGAGAGCATGAAATTGTCCAAAATTTATTGGTATGCTGAAGCATTAAGAGTTCCTTTCACTGGAACTAAGGGGCCAAGCACAACCCCTGAAAAACAACCCCACCCCACCCCATAATCCCCCCTCCACTAAACTTTACACTCGGCACAATGCAGTCAGGCAAGTACTGTTCTCCTGGCAACTGCCAAACCCAGACTCGTCCATCAGATTGCCAGACAGAGAAGTGTGATTCGTCACTCCAGAGAACACTTCTCTGCTCTAGAGTCCAGTGGCGGCATTCTTTACACCACTGCATCTGATGTTTTGCATTGCACTTGGTGATGTAAGGCTTGGATTCAGATGCTCGGCCATGGAAACCCATTCCATGAAGCTCTCTATGCACTGTTCTTGAGCTAATCTGAAGGTCACACAAAGTTTGGAGGTCTGTAGCTATTGACTCTGCAGAAAGTTGGCGACTTCTGCACACTGTACGTCTCAGCATGCGCTGACCCCGCTCTGTGATTTTATGTGGCTGAATTGCTGTTGTTCCCAATTGCTTCCACTTTGTTATAATACCACTAACAGTTGACCATGGAATATTTAGTAGTGAGGAAATTTCCCAAATGGACTTATTGCACATCCTGCTGATGGGTTAAGGACCTTCTATGGCCCTGTCCAGCTCTCCTAGAGTAACTGCCTGTCTTCTGGAATTTCCTCCATGCTCTTGAGACAGTGCTGGGAGACACAGCAAACCTTCAGGCAATGGCACATATTGATGTGCCATCCTGGAGGAGTTGGACTGCCTGTGCAACCTCTGTAAGGTCCAGGTATTGCCTCATGCTACCAGTAGTGACACTGACCCTAGCCAAATGCAAAACTAGTGAAAAACAGTCGAATGAGCAAAAGATGAGTAGGGAAAAGGGAAAAAAAAATGTCAGTGGCCTCCACCTGTAAAACCATTCCTGTTTTGGGGGTTGTCTCATTGTTGCCCATCTAGTGCACCTGTTGTTAATTTCATTAACATTTCAGCAGCTGAAACGGATTCATTTGTTGCACTGAGATTAATTTGTTGCACTGTTTTTTATACAGTTATATTGTAAAACTAAAATACCCTTTTCAGTTTGCGGTGTTAGATTTGTGGCTGCATTTGAAGTTCTTTTTCGCTTAAGAAAAATAAATAATATTGCTGTCAAATGCATGTTGGATAATAAAAATACTGTAATACAGTAGTTTACTGTATGTATTTGTTCATGTTTTCTTAAGGGATAAGTCTGAAGCACACCATAAAATAATTCTAACAATTCATACAGGGCTAGTAGTACATACAGATATCGGATCAGTACTCGGTATCGGCTGATACCCTGAGCCCAGGTATCGGAATCGGTATCGGAACATCTGTACATGGAAGTGATTGGAACACCTGAATTCAATGATTTGGAGGGGTGTCCCAATACTTTTGGCAATATAGTGTATACGACAACATTGTCAAAACGGATCTGCTGAAAACGACTAAAAACACTGGATCATGCTTTCATGCCTGCTGGATCAATGTGAACGGGGATCATTTTGCTAACGTTGTCGCCTGTATGCAAAAAGCGCAAAGGAAAAAGGTTTGTGTTTTTAGCACGTTGCTGTTGTACCATTTGAAACCCGCTTTCAGGCCCCCAAAGCGCTGTTGTCCTGTAAATGAACATCCAAAATGCTTTTTTTTTTCTTTTTTTTGAACGGAGAGGATAACGGTTTCATTTTCAAAAACTTTGAATCACCTTTTCAAAAGATTGTGTTTTCAGGCCCTTAAAATGCTGTTGTCATGTAAATAGACGCCCAAAACGCATAAAAAGATTTCTGTTTTTAGTTGAAAATGCTATGTGAACAGCCCCTATGATTCCATCCAGTCAGAATATCAAACATTAGATTTCTGTTGAGCCGATTTATGAACTCCTAGCAACGCAAACCATGTTTCTGCATTCATTTGTTATGTTCTTATGATTTAACTGTCTGGTAGTGTGTAATCCTTAGGCGTTTAGATGCCAAGTGTTTAAAAATCTATTCAGATTTTAAAAGTTGTGTAGTGTATTCCAGCCTTTACATTCAGACTATTCAGTCCATTTGGCACATTGAGGAATCTCATTTACGTGCGTCTGTGATCTTTCCAGGAACCTCTCAGTTTGACTACTAAACTGTAACTCAGCAAAGCCTGTGTAACAAGGCGATGCAAAGTAGCAGGGTATTGCATAACCTAGTGACGCTTATTCTCTTTCTTCTCTCCTCTCTCCTTTAGCAGGGTTGGTCTTAATCCTGCTGGTGACCTTGTTCCATGGAGTCGGAGAAAGGAAGAGTTATTAAGCTGTGATACACTCTGATCATTATAAAGGAACTCAAGCTAACTGAATGCTTGATAAATGATAAAGTGTAACATTTTTGGTGCCAAACCACAGAAAAGTTACATACCTAAAATGTATTATTCTTAGAGACTGAGTATCATATTTACTGTTATACAACAGTTCCAGTACTCAAATCCGATTGGCTGAGCAGTGTTATAGGTATAACAGCACTGGGATGTTTAACTGTTCATAGAAGTCAGTTTCTCTCTGTTAATGCTGTTCCAGACCACATATGTGAGTGGAAGTCAAACAAAAATTGATTTTAAATCCAGTCTGAAATGTAAATTACTTTGTATCAATTACTTGTTTATAGAAATGTTGTATAAGAGCAATATCACTCTCACAATCTTGCTGAATATCAGCTCAGCTGTTACTAGCTATCCATCCAAGTTCCATGGATGTTAAAGGTTCATTGTGGAACCACAGCCCTTCAGAGAAGCACCATGACAGGTGCTGCATCTCAATGTGCATACTATCCATCCTAAATAGTATGTGACATTATTAATAGAGTGGTGCGGGTATGTCACTTTGTAGGCCAACCGGACGATAGCTTCGCACTGGTTCCCTCGAGAAAAACCCAACAGGATTTTCCCATAGGATTTTGGATTATTGCAAAAAACAAGCTCTGTGATCAACAAAACTTTATGATACTTACACATTTTATCCATCAAGATAATCATCACAGATGAACACAACTTCTATTAATTTTGAAGCCTAAATGCAGTCGCCGGAAGTAAAAGGCTAAAGGTAAGCTATAAACGAACTACACCACGGTCCCGAGATTTCAACGTCATCACTAAGCTTCCGACAACTCTTTCAGTCTTTCTCTAAAAACATTTTCCCAGAACGTTTGAGTTAGAATAGTTTATAAGAGCACAATTATGATCATAATGAGGCTCTAAAAGCGGAATGAGCTTACCTTTTCGGCGCAATGACGTTTAATCTCCTCGACAGCCTCTGTAGTCCCATTTAGCCACTTATTAGCAAGTGCCTTTTTCAAGACACGTAACAGCTTCAAAAAAAAAAGTTCACGAGTGGGGTAATACTTATATATTTTATGTCGTAGAATAAAACGTGAAAGTGTCTTGAGCTTGTGTTCACCACAGACCCTATTTCAGCCATTTAACCAAAACCCTGTTCAAAAAACCCATTGACTTTGGGACAAGGGAATCAGCGGTGCTAAAATGCTAATTAGCTTCCTCGTTTTGGCCCACAAAGTGATGTCATAGCTGCACCACTCTATTCAATACTACTTAGGGCGGATAGGGTGGATAGTATGCACATTGGGATGTGGGGCAGATTTTCAATGGCATCTGCTGCAAAAAGCTGTATAAAGCTCTTAAATCACATACTATTTTCCACAGCTCTTGTTGTCTGGAGTTTTTTGTCTACTGAAATTTCTTGGAAAGATAAGCTATTTGCAGGGTTTCGCCACAGAACAATACAAACAACAACAACAACAACATAAACAGTAGAACCCACTGAAAAGATGCATGTCCGTGTCGATCCCTCACAGCCTCGCTTTCATTAGCGTTAAAGATCAAATATGGCGCTGCTGTGAATAAGGTCTATAGATTTTTAAGGGTGTGTTATGACGTCAAAAACTTTCATACAACCAAAACTTACCTCCAAACAAGTCTTATTGCCGGGTTGGTTCAGTGCAGGAGCTGCCAGCTTCTACTTTTAGTGTAATGGCGCCGCCCGGTGGTTTTCAACGTAAATGACAAGGTTGTGTTATATAAGCACGCCACGCACCATAAACACGTCACCACACACAATGGCGAATTAACACAGAATAAAACTGTATCACCAGTAAACTCGTCTGTGATTATTTTAAACGTTACAGTGTTTCCCATGATGCAAAGCAAAACTGCGCGATATCATTGGCCACCAATGTTTTCAGTCAAATGACCTTATGACCTCCGTGTATGTGTCACCGAACGCTTGCTTTCCATTTGGAGGTGATCCAAAATCGGCGCTGCGTCGCTTATGTAGTCATGTTTTATGACGTATGGTTAAAGTAAAACTCGAAAGCGAATACTGTCACCCTATCCCTGTCAGTCATGCTGGTCCTAATGACGTCATTCGATCATTTCCCGTCACAGTTCGAAGTACGGAAGTGACCTGAATTGTCCGAAAACTTCCCCATAAGATTCATTTTTAAGTCTTTTTTGTTCCTTGAGGGTGCAATCACTAAGTATGGCGTATCCTGGATATAACAATGTAAGTATCACTTATATTTTTTGTTTTGTAGAATGTAAAACTAATATGATAATTGGCTTAAGAGACGCCAGATTGGTTGAGAAATGTGTCTGGCATGTGTGGTTACGGTCCGAATTGTTACATTAACTAAATTACATATTCTCTAACATGGATTCATCATAAACTAATATGGATTACGATTGAAACCGCGGCAGGATATACCTGAGCCCAGTATCAGAAATTAACTTTTTTTTTTCTTTCTTTTATTTAACTACAGGTCTATATTTTCCCCACCGCCCACCCATTGGTTTTCAAGGGCAAGGACAACAATACAAATCATGGCTTACGTATACATAAGCCATCATTTATTTATTCTTTTTTATTCCAGCGAAACAGAGAAACATTACTAAAGCGAATTATCTTGAGATTTAAAATTGTGGAAGTTTTTTTCTCTTAAAAATGTCTTATTTATTTTTTTAACCCTATATTGGCAAAGAACTTGTCTTGTTTTAAGCATAAACTTTCACTTTTCACTTAAAGTAAATATTATTTTAAGGGTGTTTAGATGATTTTTATAAAATATGTCTAAAAATGTTTTTACGGGTTTTTTTATAAGGTATTTTTTTTTTTTTTTTTTTTTGCTGCCTGTAACAGCATGTTGTCCATCTATGCCAAAAACCTGTGAAGAAAAAAAAAAATTGCAAATATTATACCGGTTTAGCAAGCTATAACAGCTTGTACCTTTAAAGCATAGAGTAAAAAAATTTTACTCTTGGCTTATGAACAGGCTGTAGGTTGGACTTAATTTAGGCCAAATAGTGACTGTGTGATGTGTCAAACTGAATGTTATCAGTTTAATTGGACACTTGTGTGTGTTTTGGAACAAATTCAAGTGATGTAATACATGATGTTAATAGTATTCAGCAATTGGTTGGTTGGTACATTACTCAGTATTAAGTGTCTTTTGAACAGACACTAAAGGTTGAATTATATTGCACTTTTTTATTCTTGCTGTAGCCTAATCACTAATCAGGGCTGTTGTCAGTGGCGGACAACTTGAACCTTTTTGTAATATGTCTTAAAAGTAGTCATATGCTAAAACTTCCGTCTGAAAATTATTTCTCATTTTTATCAATCTTCATTTCGATGATCTGAGATATTTTATTCTATACTGTTTTCAGGTAATGCATGAGCAAAACATCACTAAACATTATTTGTAGCACACCTACCATCCAAAAATCGTAATAAGCATAGTGCTTTCTTACTTTTGATACGAAACAAAGTGTGAGCTTTCAAATACTGTCAATTTTATAATGAAATTAAAACCTCTTTACTAGTTATAGCACAAAATAAACAAGAACGAACATCAGAAGTTATGTTAAAAGAAACTGTAAATATCTCATGTAAGCGCTCAGTCTTTCAACATGTCAATAAAACGTAATGTTACTTTTATCTCAGGAAAGCCATTCAATATCCATAGCTCATTAGTCAACTAAAAAGCACCATATTGCATATTCATTATATTTTTTACTTAACCTGTTGTCTTCATTATTTAATGTATATTTTACCAAATTTGTCATGAAAGCAAGTTTTTATTTCAGCCACCATTTAAATGCTAATATTTCAACAATGAAATAGAGTAAAACATAATTATATAATTAAAAGGTTGATATAAAAACTGCCTTTTATTAAATAAACTTTCAGTTTTTAGCTAATAAAAAATTATGATGTATCAGTACAGTAGGCTAATTAAAAGGGTCACTCTTTACTCACAGTTTGGTGGTCCAATGCCAGGAGTTCCTGCTCATGGTATGGCAATGCCAGGCGTCCCTGCTGCAGGTGGTTTCCCAGCACAACCATATGGGGCGTACCAGGGGAATTTTCCTGCTACTCCCGCCCAGGACCCAATGTGGGGCTATTTCACCGCAATAGCTGGTCAGGTGAGAGCTGCTGGATACTTGTGGCTATATCTTTTCTGTCCTATTATGTTGTTCATGTAGTAACATAAATGTTATGTCAGGATGGTGAAGTTGATGCTGAAGAACTTCAAAGGTGCCTCACCCAGACTGGAATCAGTGGCTCCTACAATCGTGAGTACATAGATTGTAGAAGAATTTTTGGTTCCAAATGCACAAACAAACAAATAAATTTTATTTATATATATATATATATATATATATATATATATATATATATATATATATATATATATATATATATATATATATATATATATATATATATATATATATATTTTTTTTTTTTTTTTTTTTTTTTTTTGCAGCCTTCAGCTTGGATACCTGCAGGATTATGATTGCCATGCTGGATGTATCCTTCACAGAAACTTGAAACAACTCTGTTCTGGCACTGTTCTTATCTAACTTGAGTCAAAAGTTTGCTTCATGCTAGTCTCAGTAACCCAACAGATCCCTTGATGTGGTTTAGATTCTTTAAGCATGTGTGCACAGAGAGATTACACCGGAAAGATGGGATTCAATGAGTTTAAAGAACTCTTTACTGTGCTAAACGGCTGGAAGCAGAACTTCATAATGGTGGACAGGGACTGCAGTGGAACGGTGGAACCTCATGAGATGTCCCAGTGCCTTGCTAACATGGGTGAGTGTGACTTTTCATAGAAGTATAACTTAAGTCTTATTTCTTTTGACCGAGGTTAAAAATTACCTAGTTTTCAGGGCAAAACATAGAATCTGGAGCTTTAAGATAAAATCAAACTGAAAACTACTGGACGGAATGTACGTGTTTCTGTAAGGGGAAAATTACATCTCTTAGCCAGTAGCTTTCGATGCACTAAGAGCAAAATTTTTGTCATGATTGCACAGGTTACCGAATCAGCCCACAGGCACTGAATGCCATCGTCAAACGCTACAGCAGGTCTGGAAAGATCTACTTTGATGACTATGTGGCGTGTTGTGTGAAGCTAAGGGCACTTACAGGTGAGACTTTTTGTAAAATTTGGAAATGCAAATGTGTACAAAACATGATTATTATAACTACACCAATTATACTATGTATTCTGTTAAAGGGTTAGTTCACTCAAAAATGAAAATTAGCCCATGATTTACACACCCTCAAGCCATTCTAGGTGTATATGACTTTCTTCTTTCAGATGAATAAAATCAGAGTTATATTAACAATGTCCTGGTTCTTCCAATCATTATAATGGCAATGACTGTTGCTCTGTTTTTGAAGTCCATAAAAGTGCATCTATCCATCATAAAATTGCTCCACACGGCTCCGGGGGGTTAATAAAGGCCTTCTGAAGCGAAGTGATGCGTTTGTTTAAGAAAGATATCCATATTTAAAACTTCATAAAGTAAATGATCTATCTTCCGGCGAATCGCCTTCTGTATTCAACTTATGGGAGAAGTGTAGCACCTGCGCCTCTTACAGTTCAAACAAGACGAGCGTAACTGGTGTGCAGTGTCGTCAGACGTAGCATAAGCATTTTGAACTGAGAGAGGCGTGGGAGCTACACTAGATACACTAGATAATTTACTTTTTAAAAACGTTTATGGACTTCAAAAACAGAGCAACAGTCACTGCCATTATAATGATTGGAAGAGCCAGGACATTGTTAATATAACTGACTGTATTCGTCTGAAAGAAGAAAGTCATATACACCTATGGATGACTTGAGGGTGAGTAAATCATGGGATAATTTTCATTTTTGGGTGAACTAACTCTTTAGTTTAATTTTTTTATCAAACACTGTATGACTTTTATTTTTCTGTAGAAAACTTTAGGAGGAGAGATACAATGCAGCAGGGAATGGTAAACTTCCAGTATGATGATGTAAGTGATGAACATTTTTTTTATTTGATTTTTAAACTGGTTTATACTGATTAATTGTGGAAGTAAGATGGGTTACTTCATTGAAAGCATATAGGAAGCTGTTGTAACATCTTCAATTTCCTCTTGCAGTTCATCTTGTGTACTATGTCTCTCTGAAGAGGGTTACTGACAAGTACAGTATGCACTCCAGGAAGAGCACTGAATAACTGAAAGTCTGGAGAAATATATGTGCTAATTTGCCAGTAAGATGTTATATGTGAACATAGGAGTAAACCATATATTACTCAAAATAGTTATCAATATTTGTGCCAAGGCAGACCTCAGTTGTTTTTAAATGATCTTTTTCATAATCTTTCTTTATAAAATTGTGTATTACGTTAAAATATAACCACACTTACCATATATTTTGCCAATAAAACATGGTACCTCTTACAGAGTTGTGTTCTGGCTTTATTTAGCAGCAAAGACAGTAAGAATGTGCTGTCATGGTAAAAATCAGTGTTTGAGGTAAAACATTACAAGTACGTTACCAGATTACTTTTTCCAAGTAACTAGTAAAGTAACGCATTACTTTAAAATTTAAGAGTTACTTTTTGACTGACACGTGTGGACGTCAGGAAAGCTGCTGGGCCGGATGGTATTTCAGGTCGTGTTCTGCGGTCCTGTGCTGATCAGCTCGGCGGGTTGTTTACATCTATCTTTAATGTGTCCCTCGCTACATCTGTGGTCCCCACCTCCTTCAAAAAATCCACCATCATCCCTGTCCCTAAGAACAGTAAACCCTCTTGCCTAAATGACTATCGTCCAGTGGCTCTCACATCTATAGTCATGAAGGTCTATGAGAGACTCATTAAAAACACCATTTGCGCCTTCATTCCTGACACTTTGGACCCTCTTCAGTTTGCCTATCGTCCCAATAGATCGACTGAAGATGCCATCTCTCATGTCCTCCACTCCTCCCTCACTCACATCGACAGCAAAAGTGGGAACTACGTAAGGCTGCTATTTATTGACTATAGCTCAGCCTTTAACACCATAGTTCCCATTAAGCTAACCACCAAACTCCTGGATCTCGGCCTGAATCCTTCTCTCTGCCACTGGATTGAGGACTTCCTCACTGGCAGGCCTCAGGTGGTGAGAATAGGCCAGTCCACCTCCTCCTCCATCACCCTGAGTGTGGGAGCTCCACAGGGCTGTGTCCTGAGCCCCCTGCTCTACTCTCTCTACACGCATGACTGTTTGTCCACACACAGCTCCACCTCTATCATCAAATTTGCTGATGATACTGTTGTCCTGGGCCTCATTTCCAACAATAATGAGACGGCATACTTGGACATGGTGGAGCATCTAACATCATGGTGCCAGGACAACTGTCTCTCTCTGAATGTTGGCAAGACCAAAGAAATGATTGTGGACTTCAGGAAGAGACAGCAACGGACATACTCCCCCCTCATGATCAGCGGGTCACCAGTAGAGAGAGTGAGCAGCTTCAAGTACCTGGGTGTAAAGATCTCCGAGGACCTGACCTGGACTGCACACATTCAGACACAGGTGAAAAAAGCCAGCCAAAGACTGTACCACCTGCGCCAGCTGAGGAAATTCAGGGTTTCGCCAGCTATCCTGAAAACTTTCTATTTAGGGGCGATAGAAAGTGTATTAACTCAGTGCATCACAGCGTGGTATGGGAACAGCACCAGTCATGACTGCAAAGCCCTGCAAAGAGTTGTGCGCTTATCTGAGCGTATCTCAGGGTCAGCTCTCCTGTCTCTGCAGGACGTCTACACCAAACGCTGCAAAGGTAGAGCTACCAAGATCATCAAGGACTCTAATCACCCTGCAAACCCTCATTTCACGCTGCTGCCATCTGGTAAGCGCTTCTGAAGCCTGATGGTCAAAACTGAGAGACTCAGGAGGAGCTTCTTCCCCCAGGCCATCAGACTCCTGAACTCAGTCACTTAACATCACGTGACTTCACTTCAGGATAAACATCGATACACTGACATTGCACTGCACTTTCTGCTCTCGTTGTTACTGTGTAACAACCTATTATAAACCTGTTTGCACATTATACTTCTTTGTACATTTGTTAACCACATATTTATAAGTCTACAGTTTACTCACTGCACAATTTACTTCACTTATTTTATTCCAATTCTTTATTTTTTAATTTTTACTTTTTCTTCTACTTGACTTGATTATTTATAATTCTACAGATATATATATCTGTAGAATTATAAATAAGTCAAGTAGAAGAAAAAAAAAAAAATAAAAATAAAAATAAAGATTTTTATATATTAGTATATATATTAGTACTTTTTATTCTATTTCTATTATAATTTCCCCTTGTGTTTTTAACTGTGAATTTGCACTGTCCATGGAGCGGACCTGTTTACATTTCACTGCCGGTTGTATATTCTGTATATAACTGTGTATGTGACAAATAAAACTCTTGAATCTTGAATCTTGACACCTTTCCTGTCCCCATGTGGAGAGGAATCTGGAGTAAATGCAGAGGCATTGTGTGCGCTGTGTAAAACATGATGGTTATTATAGTTCTAGACTAAATGTGAGCATGTATTTACTCATCTCACTTGCACAAAAACAGATTCAGTATTCCTCAAAATGAAATGCAAACTCAGAATATTACACAAGCCTGCAATAATATTAAATAACACAAATACCTTATGTATTTAATCTCACTTTATTAACCAATGTTTTTGCTACTGACCTTCCAATTCTACAAATAAGCAAACATTAACTAAAGTCCCCCTGTGGTGAAAATCAAGATTTTAATGTTCATATGTCTGTGGTGTTTTTAATATTCTTTAAGACAAATCATGAGATGATTTAGCAATATAGCGGGTGTATGAGGTATATTATGATGTTGTGATGAACTATATGCCTTCTCCACTGACGTTCTGAGTTGTTCATAGCATTTCTGATGATTGGTAGAAGGCTGGCCGACTCTTGAGATGGCGAACGGGAATGGTTTGTGTAGCATTAGCAACACGACTAGCTGTTTGATCAAGGTATTAATTACCCTTATTTGTCGGACAGTAGCTATGTTTCCATCCAAAGTTGCGAATGCAACTTATGCGCAAAATTGCAATATCGCATAAAACATTTGCGAATAAAGCACCGTTTCCATCCAGTGAATCAAAGAGAACATAATCGTAACTTCCCGATAAACTACCGCTAAAATCACTACGAAACATAGGAGAAGCCACCATATATAATCATTTTCGTATATAATAAATTATTTGCGTCTCAATAAACGCAAAGGTATGCTGTTTGGGATGCAGTCGTGTAAGACAGTTCTAGGAGGGAGATATACCGAGCATCTTTGACAACAGACTTCTGAATGACCAAAACAGCATTTCACATGCTTTGCAAACAAGATTTTCCCGCTGGTTAGTACAGTTATGCTGTTACATCGCGAAAGTCACATGATTTATTTCATGCACATCGAGGAATTTATTTGGTAAATACATTTCCATCGTAGTTTATGCGCATGTTTTCGTATCGGATAGAAAATGTATCCGACTCGAACGAGCGCATACGTTTTTTATGCGCATTTTTCAAATTTATGCGCATCTTAACTAAAAAATATTTTTTCCATTTTGTTATTTCAACTAATTTTTTTTCTTCTTTTTTTTTCAGTAGAGATAACTAGATTGTCCAGACAACAAGAAATTGAGTTTTCTTGTCCTCAACTAGACTGAAAGTTAAGTGAACAAGTATTGTTTTTAACTCAAAATCATAAATTGAAACAACTGCTCTAGATTTTCTGCAGGCTTTACTCCAATTATACTCAATTTCTTTAACTGCAGTAAACTAAACTTAATTACTATGTACAGCTGATTTATACAACACAAATTATATAGATATGAACACATTTTTTTCACTTTATACATAGCACACCATTTAAACCTAAAATCCCAAATTAAAGAGTAAAAAGTTAAAGTGTTGAAATAACACGGCTAGTGAAAACAGCGCCGTCTGGCAGAGAGTGTAGTTACGTACATCCAGGACATTTACATGCTGTGCGCGCCTAGGACTGACAGGCGCCATTTTTTCACTCGCGATGACGAGTAGGGTAAACTCAGAGATAAAGTGTTTTATTTCATTTATAGTATGAAGTTTATAACATTATTTTGTTTTAGGATGGTATCTATGTGATATATACACTCACCTAAAGGATTATTAGGAACACCATACTAATACTGTGTTTGACCCCCTTTCACCTTCAGAACTGCCTTAATTCTACGTGGCATTGATTCAACAAGGTGCTGAAAGCATTCTTTAGAAATGTTGGCCCATATTGATAGGATAGCATCTTGCAGTTGATGGAGATTTGTGGGATGCACATCCAGGGCACGAAGCTCCCGTTCCACCACATCCCAAAGATGCTCTATTGAGATTACATCTGGTGTGGGGGCCATTTTAATACAGTGAACTCATTGTCATGTTCAAGAAACCAATTTGAAATGATTCGAGCTTTGTGACATGGTGCATTATCCTGCTGGAAGTAACCATCAGAGAATGGGTACATGGTGGTCATAAAGGGATGGACATGGTCAGAAACAATGCTCAGGTAGGCCGTGGCATTTAAACGATGCCCAATTGGCACTAAGGGGCCTAAAGTGTGCCAAGAAAACATCCCCCACACCATTACACCACCACCACCAGCCTGCACAGTGGTAACAAGGCATGATGGATCCATGTTCTCATTCTGTTTACGTGGTATAATTCTGTTTAAATGGTATAAAGTCAATTCAGAGGTGTTTAACAGTCTTTGCTGTTTCTTTTTTAAAGTTTCTGAAAAAAGGACATTTCTGTAATGTATGTAAAACTGAGGCAAGCACAAGACAGCCATTAGCTATGTTTCCATCCACCTATGTTTATGTGCATTTTGGGATATTTTTCCTAGTGATAATTAGTACCAGTTTATCAGGAAGTGATCATTTTCTTCTCTTTGACTGTCTGAATGGAAACACTGCTTTAGTCGCAATGTTTATGCAATATTTTATGCACAAGTTAAACTCTCAACTTTGGATGCAAGTTAGCATATTCATGAATCCGCGTGTACTAAATGAAGCAAGGGTGGTTACATTTAAGCTATTTTAAGGCATGAAGATTATTATTATTTTTTTTAAATTTATTTAAGATCACATTAATTATTTAAACCACATTTGTTTCATTTTTTTTTTTATTGCTGAAATAAGAGGCTGCATCCAAAATCACATACTCTGAGTAGGCACTTATTTTTAACAAGTTATTTCACTACTGCTTGAAAAGTTTGTTCTATATTTGAGTGTGTGTAGTATGAGTGTAATCCGGACATTTGCCATGTTGTCATTATCACAGGACCTACCAGCATCAGTTCACAGTTCACTGCCATTCACAAATCCTCTCCCGTGACCTCATGGGATAGTAAAGTGTCCATCATATCCACACTTCAGGGTCTATTTCTACTCTTTTATGACTACTGTGAATTTGGACATACTTCTTTTGTCACATACTGTTTTTTGCCTACTGTATAGTAGGGAAGTATGTGATTTCGCATGCTCTTTTAAGTAGGTACTTATTTTGATTAAGTCATTACTTCACGACTGCTAAAAAGTAAAAAGTATGTTCTAATCTATATGGTATGAGTGTGTGTAGTATGAATGTAATTCGGACATACTATATCCACCATGCTGTCATATGAGACCTACCAATTCCCAAATCCTCTTCTGTGGCCTCAGGGGATAGTGAAGTGTCCATCATATGCACACTTTACAATCTTGCCAAGTGATCCAGGCACTTTTTGCCAACTGTTTTATGAATACTCTAAATTCGGACATAGTACTTTTGTCAGATACTGTTTTTCGCCTACTATATAGCAGGGAAGTATGCGATTTCAGATGCAGCAGAGTGTTGAACCTTCTTCTGCAATCCAGAAAGGTTTGTTTGAGCTGCGCCCTCTACTGTACAGGCGTGAATTTGCATTTCCTTCAAATTAAATTCTATCCCTAACTTGTGAAAGAGCCTTAACATTTGCCAAAAATGTAACTTTTTTTTTGTTGTTGTTGTTGTAAAAAAAAGAAATAAAGAAAAGCAAAACAGCCCAGAAAAAAATAATGCACAATAAACGCAAAACATTACTTTCCATAAAAAAGTAACCATCACGCAATGAGTTACTTTTTTAAGGAGTAACACAATATTGTAAGGCATTACTTTTAAAAGTAACTTTCCCCAACACTGCTAAAAATCATGGCATCTAGAGCAGGGGTGGGGAACGTTGATTGCAGTTTAGCTCTAACCCTAATCAAACACACCTGAAGCTAATCAAGGTCTTCAGGTTTACTGACGTTACAGGCAGGTAAGTGGGTTTTTTTTCAGGGTTTGCGCTAAGCTCTGCAAGAGCGTGGCCCTCCAGGATCAACATTCCCCACCTCTGATCTAGAGGGATATAATAAAGCAATGACTCGTCTCGCTCTTTTTGGATGTTAGGTTGAGAGTTGTTTAGTTTTTAATGTTCAATATATAACTGCATGTGTTTTTAAATGATTCTTGTTACAAATTGTACAAATATGACAAGCAAAATGTTTTTGTTTTCATTTTTTTTTTCCCTAATCCATTTAAGAATTAAAAGTATACTCAATGTGGAAAACAATGGTTCAGTATATCAAAAGATAAAAATAAAACACTGAATAAAGAAAAGACATATACACAGTGATGCTCTGCATCACTTCACAAACAAGTTTTATTAATCATCACAAGATACAAAATATATGCTTTTTTAAATAATTCTATGACTTTTTTTTTTTTTTTTTTTACTGATTTGCCAGAGGAATAGAACAATTAAGCTGACCACAATAACCATCAAGTAGCGAAAGAGATTGTGACCAAGGAGGAAAAGAAAAGAGGGAATCTCTCTGTCTTCAACATATCCTACAACAGATCAGCATGTTCTTCAAAATCTGATCTGGAATTCAACATATCTTCCACTTTAAGGTCCTGTTGTCACATGAGCATTTGATGGCGTTCTCATTGAAATGAAGTGTGATAGATTCTCTTAGTGAACTAAAGAAAAGTGGAGTCTCTGGGACGTAGTTTGAGTGGAGGCACATGAACAGGCTCAAATTGAATCTGCAATTTTTTCACATTTTATGTTCTGCTTGTGAGGGCCAATTGTTAAAATTATATGTAATAGATTAAAACAAGATTATTATTATTTTTTTAATAAATGAAAATGCAAGGGGACGTGTACAATTCTGAGGGCACACGTAAACATGGAATGTGTTAAAAATGTTGGAACATGAGACTACAGCAAAGCTCACCTTCATAACACTTGTTTTCCCTGCACCCTACCACCACAGTAGACAAGACTATTGTGAAGAAAACTCACAAAACACTGAAGTGTACGTAACAGGACTAAGTCATCACCATGGTGAAACTGGAGGCAGCATAAAAGAGAGAGAGAGCAAACACGGACAAACGGACTTCCCTTTAGATAATTATATTTTTGTGAACAAGACTGAAGGCAAGGAAGAAATCAGATCCTGAAGAGCTTAAATATTATTTGATATTACATGCTGTAAGAAGGCAATATCGGAGAACTGGTTGGGATATGTGGTTTTGAGTGTTTAAGTGCAGGGAATCAGAAATAATAATTAGGGATGGCACAGAGTAATTTTGTAGGCAAGTACTCTAACATTGAAAACAATCAATTACTCGTAAATGTAAAATAAAATTGCAAATATAACATGTTAATTTTTGTTTTATTCACAAACATAAGGCTAAATCAATGGTTTCACAAGATAACAAACTATGCCTTTCTTTTGAAAAGAATATAAAAACTAATTAATTTAAACGATAAACCGGAATTTTCACCCAGATTATCCAATATATAATTTACATTAATATTACTCCGAAATACAAAAGCTGTGAGTAGGTATTTTAAGCCCCGTTTCCACCTAAATTACCCAGAACAATTTGTCCCAGGAACTTTTTTTCCCCCAGACCTGTTGCTGTCTGCGTTTCCATTACGGTCTAAAGTACCGTGAAGATTAGTCCGGTGACGTAGGACTGCACGCGACTTTCCACTTCCCACTAGATTTCATCCTCCGCAAATAAACTTAATAAAGCCTGAACCTCGTCGTCGGTCCATCTGTCGTATTTCTTAAATTCCATTGTTGATTTGAATAGCAAATAACTCTTACTGCACGCACCGCAAAAGACTTTTAGGTTGAAATAAATTGCTGCATGGAGTCGGCCAATCAAAATGCAGTCAAAACACCACGTACCACCCCAACATCCCTAGTTCCTGGGTAAAGTTCCTGAGGTGGAAATGCGGCTTTAGTCTGTTAACAAAAGGGTCCGTCGTGAAATAATGTGCTCTTCTGCCACAGGCTGCAAAAACAGTTTTACCACTCTTGCAGCTTCTCATTTAAAACATTCCACCATAAAAGTGGATTGCTATCTAGTAGGAATCATTAATCTAACAAGATCCATGAAGACATATTGCACACTTGGATCTCTCACCCCTCTTCATCATGTATCCAGAATGCCACCCAAAACACTTTCTGTAGATGTAACAATTGAAGTAAAGGCAAAGGAAAATCAATTTGCAAGTCGTTTGTGTAGAGTTTTACTAGTTAGTTGTAGAACGAGTTCTCGACTAGTTGATTACTTGTGCACATCCCTAATTCTAATCTCAGTGGTCACATAAGGCATGTATGCACACATGTATGTAATCTGTGGAGAGTGTGTGTGTATGTGTGTGTGTGTCTGCTCAGTCATGGGCATTTGTTTCACTGCGGTAGAGCTTTGAGAATAGCATTAACCTCTTCAGCCACAGCGGTCAATGCAAACTCAAACTGATCCTGTGGAGAGAGAAAAGCATAGATCAGCATTTCTATTTTACAATCCACTACTCCATTCATCAAACTCTCCTTTAATAACACCATCAGCACTAATAAAATGTATATACGGCAGTTACTGCAAGTGAGGAGAACAAGAGAGGCTGCTGATGCTATGGTGTTTTATGGTTACAATAGTGCTTTT
Source organism: Paracanthobrama guichenoti (assembly GCA_018749465.1). Taxonomy (NCBI): domain Eukaryota; kingdom Metazoa; phylum Chordata; class Actinopteri; order Cypriniformes; family Gobionidae; genus Paracanthobrama; species Paracanthobrama guichenoti. Next base: position 13,059,325 of record CM031948.1, on the reverse strand, counting down.
ATTTCTCATATGGGGCTCTGTGGTGTTACTGAGCACACTTCTGCTGTTCTGTCCTTTATTACCTTGGTGCGCACCATTCCTGGCCTCTGGTCTCGAATGTGTTCCAGGGTTGCAGCGATATCGATCTCCTTTACTCCTGAGTTGAAAACAAAACAACAAACTTCATTAAACATCTTCAGTATGTTGTACTTTGCTAAACATTGTGATTTCTTCGCAAGCTTCACAAGTTTATTTCATTTGCTGACCTTTAGCCATGCGGTTCAGGACCATATCGATCAGGATGTATGTTCCAGTCCGGCCTGTACCATCACTGCACAGAAGAGCGATACTGTGAGCAATACACTCAAAAAAAAATCTAATGTGGCATTTGTTAACATACAGTTCACTCAGATTCAATGCAATACTTGATCTCCATAAGGATACTGTGTGTATTGCAAAACTTCTAATAAAATGTTCGGTATGCTTAGCATCTCTTACAAAATCAAATCAAATTACACTTTTTAATAAACACTTTTGATCCCTCAAACGCATCAATGTGTTAAAATACCTGCAGTGCACAATGATGGGGCAGGAGCGTCCACGGTAGCACTTGTTGACTTTCCTGAAGGGCAGAAAGAGAGATTTCCTGAAGGAAATACTAGTGCTTGCAAAGCAGCAAAAAACAGTTTTTAAGTTAGATTAACTCTGGTTCTGAGTAAATGAAATGACGATTGTAAGTTGTCATGACATGTTGCTTTCTGTCAGCTGTGCACAAGAATGAATATGACAGTGTAAATGAGTATGCAGTACAAAGGTATGTAATTAAATGGCAGAAAAGCAAATCCAAATCCAAATCCATTATGCAAATATTACCATGTTGAATAACAAACATTCTATTAATGCAAGTCAGTTTCTTAAATGCCTATAAAAACTGTATTCAAATTTTGGGGCTGGTAAGATTGTTTAATGGTTTTGAAAGAAGTCAATTATGCACACTAAGGCTGCATTTATTTGCATATTATTACAATTTAAATGAACTGTTTTAATATATTTATAATGTAATTTATTTCTCTGATGGCAAAGATGAATTTTCAGTGTCACATGATGCTTCAGAAATCATTCTAATATGCTGATTTAGTGCTTAAGAAACATTTATTATTATTATCAATTTAGAAAACAGATTTGCTTAATATAAAAAAATAATACTTAACGGGGTATGATTAAGTTCACCCAAAAATGAAAATTCTGTCATTTATTACTCACCCTCATGTCATTTGACACCCGTAAGACCTCCGTTCATCTTCGGAACACAAATGAAGATATTTTTGTTGAAATCCGATGGCTCAGTCAGAAAGGCCTCCATTGGCAGCAATGACATTTCCTCTCTCAAGACCCATAAAAGGTACTAAAGACGTCCGTTACAAAGTCCATCTCACTACAGTGGTTCTACAATCATTTTATGAAGTGATGAGAATAGTTTTTGTGCGCAAAAAAAAACTGAAATAACGACTTATATAGAGATGGCCGATTTCAAAACACTGCTTCATGAAGCTTCGGAGCGTTATGAATCAGCATATCGATTCAGCGGATCGTGTGTCAAACCGCTGTAGTGAGATGGACTTTGTAACGACATCTTTAGTACCTTTTATGGGTCTTGAGAGAGGAAATGTCATTGCTGGAGGCCTTTCTGAGCCATCGGATTTCAACAAAAATATCTTCATTTGCGTTCCGAAGATGAATAAAGGTCTTACGGGTGTCGAACAACATGAGGGTCATTAATTAATGACAGAATTTTCATTTTTGGGAGAACTATATATATTTTGTATAAACTGTGATTTCTTTCAGGATTCTTTGAAGAATAGAAAGTTCAAAAGAACAGCATTTATTTTAAATACATAAAAAATAAATACTGTGATCAATTTAATGCGTGCTTGCTGAATAAAAGTATTATTTCACAATTTCATAATTATTGAAAAAATATTCCTTACCCCAAACATTTGAAAGGTAGTCTGTGTATATATAATGTAATGATGATGATCTGTATGATTTTAATCATTTACATTTTTTTAAAGTTTACAAAAATAAGTATAAATATGTTAATTTTATGATGATTGTGATTTGTATAGCTGATGATGACAAATATGGTAAAATTCAAGTTTTTTGTTAAACTACAATATATACATATATAAATGTGTATATATATATATATATATATATATATATATATATATATATATATATATATATATATATATATATATATATATATATATATATATATATATATATAAATACACAGACACACACACACATATTGCTGTGTTATTTTAATTATTTTGGTGTTTATTTTAATATTATGATGATTGTGATTTGTACTGATGATGACGAATGCTTGGATTTTGATCCAAAAATTTTATAGAAAACAAAACAAATAAATAGAAATATGCTTCTTTGGGTATTATTAATTTAAGTGTTTATAATAATATGATGATTGTGATTTGTATTGATGACGAAGAATGTTTGAATTTCAATTTTCTTAGTAGATATAAAAACAATATCAAACCACAACAAGCTTCATTTTATCTACAAAACAAAGTTCAAATTGTGTCTGGAGTAGAATATATGTAGTAGTATAAGCTGAAATAATTGCAGACTTTGGTGGACAGCAAAATTAATAAAGATGAGAGGAATTTCAATACAGTGGTCGCCTTGCAAGCACTGTAAAAATCGAGGCTAATGTAGAGTAGACACCCACAGAGATCAGAGGAAAACATCAGGACCACTGCACAGTAGAGAGCCAGAAAGATCAAAAAGAGGAGAGTTATACCACAGTCAAGAGTGGTAAGAAACAAGCAACATCAACCCCAAACATCAAAAAGCATGTAATGTAAGGACGTGATGGAGAAAGGAGAGACATAGAAAAGGAAATGAAAAGAAACTAAGACAGAGAGAACGTGGAGTGGGAGTTAGGCGATGGAGCGTTTCATCAGCGTTGCTGCAGCCACACCTGTCTGTGCTCATTTTTGTGACTATGCAACTGGAACCAGACTACTAGCTGCAAACCACAAAAATGACACAGACAGCTGTGCAATACCTCGCTACTGCGCTCAATCGCTCTCAGAAAGAGACTGACAGAGGTTGAGAGGATAAAAGAGACAGAATATGAGTGGTAAAGAGACTGAAGAGAATGGAAGGAATAAGAGTGAAGCATGCAAACAGCTGGGAGAAAAGACAGCAAATGGAGAACATGATGTGAAACTGACATATACATAAATACACACAGAGCTGTCATGGTTGCAAAAAATGTTTTCTGATTATAAAAAATCATTTTAATTTGTAACTATTTAATTGTCATTTTGTGTATAGTGTACGTTTATTACACAAACACTTTAAGAATTTGCTGTCATTTATTCACACTGAACTTGTAAAATGTTTGATTTCCTGCTGTATAAAAAAAAAAAAATTGCACAGGGTAAAATGACATGAATAAAAATATTCATAATTGTTAAAAATATCACCTATCCCACCTTAATAAATGATTAAAGTAAAACAAATAAATACAAATAACATTTGAATAATAATGATGATGGTTCTTATTATTTTATAGCAATACTATTATGATGTACTATATGATCATCACAAATCATCACAATCAGGCTATTATTATGCCTTCATACATGTGTAAATAATGAGTAAATGAAACATTATGTCTGTTTGTGAGCATGTGTAGTACCTGCGGAAGTCCAGCAGAGGGCGTGTGGAGGTGGGTATTCCCTGTGCGGGCCAGCTCAGGAAGTGGAACTGAGTGAGGGTACGGGTTTCCTGGGTTTGGACATTCTTCAGGTAGAAACTACGCACCAGGAAGTCATTACACCAGATATGCTCAGACACCAGGTTCACCTGAGTGAGATAATTGAAGGGTAACAATATTTGATGTAGTTTATACTACATAAAGCAAACCTCAGGACATCTCTACTGGTTCACAAGTAATATTACAAACCTCATAAATGTGGTAGAGAGAAGAGCCCTCATCGGGCCAGTAGCGATCACACTGCTTTTCTCCGTCCTCAACCAGAGCCGTCATCATCACTATGACTGTACATCCGCTCTCCCAAACCATCTGCGCAACATACACGGCCATTTAAGCAGTATTTACATTAATGCATAGAAAATAAGCAATAATTAATATGGAGAACACTGTAAAGTATACAGTTATACAAAAATATGGCATCAAGTTTTTTTTTATGTTTTTGAAAGAATTCCCTTATGCTCACTAAAGCTGCAAAATAAAGTAAATCTGTAATTTTGTAAAATATTATTACAATTTAAAATACCTCTTTTATATTTTAATATATTTTAAAGTTTTATTTATTCCTTTGATGGCAAAGGTATATTTTCACCATCCATTACTCCAGTCTTCAGTGTCACTTGATCATTCAGAAATAATTCAAATAGGTTGATTTGGTGATCAAGAAACATTTCTTATAATTATCAATGTTGAAAAGAGTTGTGTTGCTTAATATTTTGATGGCAATGTGATACATTTTTAATGTTTTATTTAATTAATAGAAAGCTAAAAGTAACAGCATTTATTTGAAATAGAATTTTTTATTAATGTAAACATCTTTACTGTAATGTTTTAATAATTGAATGCATCCTTGCTGAATAAAAGTATAATATATATATATATATATATATATATATATATATATATATATATATATATAAAAAACATTTTTATATATATATAATTATCGGTAATGTACATTTCAAGCAACTTGTATTACTTCCTTCATATCAAATGATTACATAGGTCTCACATCCACACAAAGATGTGACTGACCTGCCAGAAATCAGAGATGGTGTGTGAGAGAGGTCCTTGGGTGGCAATATAAGCTGGCATCCGGGGGTCATGCTCGATCTAAAGGGTCAACAGTAGAAAAAGGTCAGGGGTCAGTGCTTTAGCCCTTCTTAACCCTGGATCTGCCCATCACCACGACAACAGGCCATTAATGTGATCCGAGGCGCATGAAGGCTTAATTGATGATCCCTTGCTCTCAACTACAACAGAGCAGCAGGGGATTCCAGACCTACACATCCTGAATGAGATCAATACAATGTAACCATGGCAACGCTGAGAGGGGGATTCCGAAATCAGTGGCAGTCTTGCACATCTATGAGGAATAAATGGATTATTGCCTTGGTAACAGAAGGGGATGCAAGGAAAGGAGCTTTCTAGCTTTAGATTTCAGCTACAGAGGGAAGGAAAGGGACAATAATGCAGGCCCTTCAAACTGCACTGAATCACATGATGAGCTACAGGGCAAAGAGGACCATCAAGTGCACATGCTTACAATGGTGCTGGCGTTGATGTAATCTGTCCTGGAGGGGTTAATCTCAGCTTTCAGCTTCACTCTTGAATGGTCATCTGCATAAAACAATTGACAGTTACACAGAGTCGATCTCTGAAAAAGAGATGCTTCCCAATTTACGTACTTATGCCATTTTTAATAATAAATAGTGTGAGTAGTATGTTCACAATAAATTAACACTTCAGGTACACGTACACAGAAAATCAAGCACTGAGTCCGAAATCGAATACTTCCCTAATATATAGCATGCGAAAAACTGACTAGTAATTGAGTAGTATGTCCGAATTCATAGTATTCAGAAAAAAAAGTAGGCGAAAAAGTCCCCAGATGACCTACTATTTCCAGGGAGAAATGTACATTCGATGGACACTTCACTATCCCATGAGGCCACGGGAGAGGATTTATGAATGGAGGTGAAGCAACTCAACTGATGCAGGTAGGTCACATGACATAGACAAGATGGCGGATGTAGTACGTCCGGATTACATTCGTACTACACACATTCATACTATATAGAACATACTTTTTAATGGTCGCAAAGGAAGTTCAAATTCAAATGTACCTACTCAGACAGTATGCGATTTCGGACGCACCGAAGGGGTTTCAAGACAGGCAGGGGGGAGCAATGGGGTCTTACTCACAGGGCACGGCATCAGGGCAGCGGTTCTTCTTGACGTTACTTTCACTCTGGGCCGCTGAGATGGTGCTGGATTCAGCCTGGTAGGAGCACAGAGCCTCCCATTCTTTGAGCAAACGGTCTTTATTCTTCAGATGATCTTCCATATATGCCTAGAAAACATGAGAGAGAAAGTGAGAGAAAGAGCGAACGAGCGAGAGTAGAGACTCCTGATTTCTCAGAAATGCTGCTTGTTCATGTGATACTTAAAAAAAACACTCTTTGTAAAACATGAAGCAAATATAGTAAATATTAATGTTTACAAACAGCTGGAGGGCAATTCATATTCAAAGCATTAACCAAAAGGAAAGAATTAAATGCCGTTTCACACCAAGGATGATTACTATAATGATAACTATTAAGTGTTGTAATTCTAAGAGAATAGGGAATTCAATACCATATAATAGAGCTGCATGATTTTTCATTAAAAGATCGCAATCTCAATTTAAACACTCACACAATCTCATTCCTAAATGACAACAATTTCATATGTCTATTAAACCAAAATCACACTGGAACATTCAGATCTGCGTTCTGACCCAAAGAAAGAAGTTGTAGTGTAAACAGCTTCACAAACAGTCTTTTCAGCCACACAGTGTCATTATTTCTGTGTTACAAATATTCGAATGATCACAGAAGTACTGGGATAAAAGTTTATAGTTCAGTAGCAGAAGAGTAGGCAAGCTTTGGGACATACTACTTCGTCATAACTGCCTCTTTAATGGAAACTGCCCTATCAATCATCTCCTCATCACAGTTAAAAATCCTACCGTATATTTCCTACCGTTTCGGAGAGAAATATAGCAGCACGTTGATCTGCCAGTCATGGGGTCTTTCATGCGGAGAACTCTCCTTGTGTGTGTTCGAAATTTGCATAATGATGCATTTAAAAGTTAATGACCAAACATATCTTTACAAAAGTTCACAATGCTGTTTCAGATTTAATATAATGTGGATAACACTGAATAAATATCTTTTCATCAGGTTATATACTGATTATTAATCACTTAAACCCCTTTATCTAAACCTCTCTACTTAACAGTCAACTCACACATTCTCCATGTTTGTAGTTTTTTAACACTTTATATTCGTGTTTGTAGTTCTAATCAAATCCTCGTCCAACGCACAATAGGCTCTGGGCAATATCAGCCATTAAGAGTGTGCACAGATCTGCACTTCAGATTCTAACTAGATAAAGGAGGCCATTTAAACATACTATCATTTGGGACACTAATTCTAATTTCAAATACTATTTAGGGCGTATAGTATGCGAATTGGGACGCAGCAACTGATTTATCCAGCAATAAAACAAGTGAAATATTTATGAACGAGTCATTGAATCATTCAGTCAAACCAACTGATTTTAAAAATAATACATTCAAATTAAAGCTGCAGTCCGTAACTTTTTTTTGGTTAAAAATTATCCAAAATCAATTTGAGAAAGTACACAACAAGTCAGTATTCAAAACTATCTCCTTACCTTAGCCCCATTCAAGTAAGCTTGTAATAATGTGTTAAATTAGAGTGGAATGGTGGATTTCCGCGGGAAATTCAAGCATGTCTTTGCGTCACGTCTGTATACATAAAGAAAGAGTCCGGCTAGTAGTAGTAACGCACGTGAGTTCTTCAGCGGATCATTTATAGCCTTTTCTCACAGCAGCTGGAATAATTAAACATATCATTTTGATGGTGGATTGTAATCCAGAAAGGCCCAAATGACAGTGACAACTGGAGATTCACCCGTAGTTAAAAGCAAAAGATTAGACTGTACAGAAATTGAAATCTACAGGTAACGCTAATAAACACTAAATACACGTAGTCACGCAATGCTGATGTTGTTAACATTAACAATTTGAGCACAAAGTATACCAATAATAATAATTTGCATTGTTTGATGTTATATGAGCGATTGGTAGATTTAATCACCGTTGGTAGTGCGATTTATTGTAATGTTTTGTTCCCAAAAATGGCAGACAAGTTACTTACTTGTTCAGATTACATTTTCCGGTGAAAATTCTTATTTAGGTTATACTCCAAGACGTAGAATCTGTGATTCTGAAGTACAGTATCCACACCGGTGCGGTGTCTGATAGCAAAGCTGCACATACTACTCAAAACATCAGATTCATCCGCACTGAGGAGCTGCGCCAAAGCACAACTCGCCTACAGATGATAACTCCGCAAATAACTGCAATTGCAGGTTTCAAACAGAGATGGCGACACAGAGGCAAAACTTACGGACTGCAGCTTTAATTAAACACTTTTTAAATAGACCGCAGCAGTTTTGTCAGAACCTCTAGTAAACTACATGTTGTTTTGTTTAGTTGTCTGTTCAGAATCATGGGAGAATCGTGATCTCTATTTGAAAAAAAAAAATCCAGAATCGTGCAGCTTTGCTATATAGTTAGCATTCTTGGTGTGAATGGGGCTTTACTGTTATTCACTGGAAGTGTATTACATTTTTTGTGATGGTAAATAGGGGAGTCTACCAGTATCATGTGCCCAGTGGAGATATCCATGTTAGACTGCGCTGGCTCCTCACACCAGGAGGGGGTGCTGCTATGTGAACTAGGGCTTGGCTGAGGTGCGTCACTGAACTGTGACGACACACTGCTGACTCGTGATGTATCCGTTCCTCCGCCACCACCACCTCCTCCTCCTGCACCGGCTCCACCTGCAGCTCCGACCCCACAGTCCTGCCTGCCCGAAGAGGACTTAGCAGCCATGTGCTGCCGACAAAGATCCTGAAAAATGAAGAAAATAAGAGAACGTGAGAGAAAGAAACAGAGAACTAGCTACTACTGACAAATTGCATCAGATTTATTTGATTTAAACATAAGCAAACCAGAGTAATTTGATTCGCGTCAATATTCAGTTACTGCGTGAATTGCATATGAAATTCACACATTAATGGAATATCGACGCTAATCAAATTAGCTTATGATCAAATCAATCTGATCACATTAGTTTCTGATAATAACATGCCATCACAGCCAAAGCCACTAAAATTGTTTTTTATTGCATAGATATGATGCAGTGCGCATTTCAAACACTTCTTCCTACCTGGTACTCATAATGCGTCACATTTCCTGCTTCAGGTCCTAGCCCCAGTTTCCCTGAGGCCAACTGGCGGGCATGGGTGCGCAAGCAGGCGATGGTCAACGCCCCCACCAGGAGTCCACCCACACAAGCCACGCCCACAAACATGAGGAACACCCACTGGGTGTTGTCACGTACACGTGTTGCCACTGGCAACGCATGGCCATCGTTCTTCTGCAATGACGTAGAGTAGGAAACCAGATGAAAACAAATATATGAATGACAAATCATCATCAAGAAGCACAGATTTTGAACCATAAAGGACTGTATTTCTCTGAAACATTTTAAGATGGATAAGTGAAGAGGGAGAGAGGGTCCATGAGGTAAAGACGAGTATTAAAATGAGTATTTAAAAGACGGCTGCCCATCCCACCCCGCTGTCTGGAACTATGATATCCGTGGGCAACATCATCATAACGTTTGATGTAAGTACCATAGTAGTCATTAAAATTACAATAGATATAAAGCAAAGAGCCGAATCCTTTATTACACTTCATTTCAACACACAAGAATCCCCTCATATTCCCTAGTCCCATTTCTCTCTCTGCTGGAATGATGCAGACCACACAGGAGCCAGGGCATTACATCATCACTCCTGTGCACACCGCACTGACCTTGTCGCCACAGCAACCAACTTTACCTGACATCACTGTCTGTGCCGAGATTCTGAGTGCAAATCATTCTGATTGGTCATTTTTAATGCGCGTTCTTTATTTCAACAAATCACAGAGCAGTTAAAAAAAAAAAAAAAAACAGTTTAACGACAACAGCAGGTTCCTAGATTCAAATAAAAAAACAGTCTGGACCGTGTATAATGTGGCAGTCAACCAAGGATTTAGATAGTGTGTGGTTAAAACAGACATCATTTTTTAACGTTTTTAAATGTGCTTTCCCCCCCGCAACATATGATCTGTATGAGATTTCTAACCAAGAATCAAGTGAAACGACAGGTAGGTGGATCGATAAAAAACTGATTTATTTGTAGTTGTATTGCCCCGCACCTGCACATGTTTAATATAATGTAACACAATATTAATACAACGTAATATTTAATCAAGTTAAGAAGTTCAACTCACCAAAAAATCAATAAACTAATGGAGGATGGAAACCTCACGCGCCCGGTGGTCCGCCGAAGATGAGCAGAAATGTGTACGTGCAATAAGGCAATAACCCTAGAGCTCTTCTTCACCGGTTTGACATTTGAATTTCGTCCACTTTTGTTAAGAACTGTAACGGTTGGTCAGTTTAAGTTCGCGGGAAACGAACAACGGTGACCGAGCTCAGCCCTGGAACAGACATCGTGATGTTTTGCGGGAATGTTGCGTTCTGAGGGGAGAAGCATTTGGGATGGCTATCGGCCGCGCGCTTAGAATCGTGAACGCGCCTGACAGTTTGACACGTATGATGTCGTTGTCATAGCAACAAAGCAAATGAGACGGGGGTGGGTGTCAGGGGGTCTTGTGAGATATTCCCTCCTCAACCATTGACAGAGACAGAAATGTTCGGGAAAGGGATAAACAACAGGCTCAGAAGTTAAGACATTGCCTCGATGTTTTTGCACATCCTTACCTCCCCAACACCTGCCTGAAGCACCTTTAGACCAGTCTCTGATTCTAGAAGGTTCTTTTGAGCCACTGCATGTGAAAAAATAAAATCAATGTAATGACAGTCACAGACAGCTTATTCTAATGTTTTCTCAACAGTTTCTTATCATTTTTAAGCTGATACATAGAGGACATTTAAATAGACCTTACTCAGAGCAGCGTCACCACAGGTATGAAAGCGAGGCTGTGAGGAATAGACATCATGTTTTCAATGCCATCTGCGGTATAAAGCTCCTAGATCACTTATAATTTTCCATATGTTGTCTGGGGTTTTTTGTCTACTGAAATTTCTTGGGAAGATAATTGCAGTGTTTCATCAGCAGGACAATTCAAAAGCACATTAAATAACAGTACAACCCGCTGAAGAGATGTATGTCTATCCCTTGCAGCCTCGCTATCATTCCTGTTAAAAATCAAAGATGGTGCTGCTGTGAATAAGGCTGATTTCACTGTGCGCCAGTCTTATGGCGTATAAAGCAACAAGTCACAAAAGGTTGTGCATTACAGTGATTCTTTTAACAATGGCTTCAAGTAGCTTATTGCTTTTATAATGGTACATAACTGCAATATGATAAAATGCACCTAGCTTACGTTAAATTAATAATTACATAAATAGTATACACACTTGGTGCAAATATAGAATTCAACGGATCTGTGTCACGTGTATGTCTTCAGATTTTTAGTCACCTGGGTCTGTTTGCTTCTAAGACAAGCTAGTGTGCTCCAAAACATTGTCAAATTTCACCTTTTATACGCATTAGACTCCAGTCCTCTTCCAGAAAAAAACCTGATGACTCATGGTGCACTCACTTATTTTGTCAAATCAAATGTTCTCTAGAGTGAGAATACCACTCCCCCTAATAACACCAACTTCTGACTAGCGGGAATACATGGCTGTAACATAAAATAAAGGCCATTTTCTGTTTAAAACAAGGACAAACCCTTAAAAAATACATCAAGATAGGAAACAAAACTGAGCCTACTAAGTATTTAGTTTGTGTTTGTATGAATTCTGAGCCATTATTATGCATCTCAGAAACACTTCTGTGTGACAAACATCACTCTCAATAGTCATGAAACATTCTCTTCATTACTCACCGGTCTTTTCGGACACCTCATTTGCTGTTAAATTCTGGTTGTTAGGGAGCACCCGGAAAGTGACAGCTGGACCAACCACACTGTGTAGAGCAGAATTTTTAATCATACGCAAGTTTCCCGAATGACTATGTGCAGAGTTTGAAATTAACATTTTCACTCACCAGCCAATTAGGCTACTAAATTTTTATGTTACAAGCCATTCAGAACTGGCCAAAACAAAGATATCAAAAATAAATCAGATTATCAAATTCAAAGCTTAGATTTAAATTTGTTTTTAAATCTAATTCTGAATCACTGAATGGCTTTCAGTTTTACAGAAGTCCATCATTGTTTGCACATACCAAAAAAAAAAAAAAAAAAAAAAAAAAATAATATATATATATATACAACATTTTCTGTGACTTTTCACATTCTAATTTTTAAGATGTGGCATGATGCTCCTCGTCAAACCTCTTTACGCTTTGTTTCGCTAATATTGGAGGCTCCTTTTAGGGAAAGGGCTGGCATGAAAAGTGATAAGGACACAATTTATGAATCTTAACCTGCCAAATTAGCTAGTGAGTTGATATGCATTACTCGCCACGGATGATTGTCGTCCGCATTTGGTGGGTTGGCAGGTGTTAATTTCAAACCCTGATTATGTGTGTTAGATATAGTAATCCAAGCAATAAGGGAAGGACAAGTAGTGAAGCAAATCCACTTTTGAATTAGTTTCATTCCATTCACTTTTTTCCTCTCATTCTTTCCCTCTTAGCCATCCCCCTCTGTCCTCCTAGGACAATGGATCAAGGTTCCAGCTCACCACAGTTTGATTCAGTAAAAAGGGTTAGTGGGATTAGTGTTTGCTTCCTAACCACAGCAGTCATGATTGTTTGCTTTGATAAAATAATTATATTAAATAAGTAAAGCATTGTTAGCTAAGTTAAACTGCTTGCCTTTTTATTTACATATCTTCAAATTCTGTGTTAGTAAATGCCTTTGCAAGTTTGCAAATTAAATAAAGCTTAGGGTTAGTGCCCACCACCAAAGCAAATTCTGGGATTCTCCTCAGCTGTTGCTGCCTCCTTGCACTAAACCTAAGCCTACCTGATATTGATGAAAGAGCCAGTGGTGAGATGGATCCTCTCAGCAAGCGTCTTCAGTAGACGAACCCCATCAGACAGACTAAGATGGCTGTAGAGAGACATACACATTCATATGCCCACACACAATTTCACAAGTACAAACTAACACAGAACTCACAAAAACAACACACAAACAGACTCTCCACTGAATAGCCAGTTTGACGTGTGCCCCCAGGTCCTTCATTAGTGTAGTGTTTTGAAAACAAATACCACATGACTACTTTTCTTTCAGACAAAAGGAACACCCACATAGACTAGCACTCAGTCCAAACTGTTAGTTGTACCTTTGATTGGTGACAATGTATCCAAATTCCTCCTTTAACTTGCTTTCATTATTTCCTGGTTGCACACTCAGAGCTCCCTTTCCTAGTCGTCCATCCTCTTTTTTAAGAGCTGAAGGCCCTAGTGCACTGGCACCCATTGGGATTGAGTTATCCTGGGAGGTTCCTGGGGACCCAGGGCTCTTATGGGAGGTTTTGGGCCCGGGGTTGAGTGGAGAAGGGAAAGAGGAATTTGTAGCTGGGGCAGAAGCCTTCTCCACCACATGGGTCATCTCCCCCTCTGTAATTTTCATCTGATATAGCACATAAAACATGCCATGTCAGGTATAGGCTGGAATAAACTCCACTTTTCTAATCTGAACAGATTTTAAAACATATACTTGATGACTTGGTTATACTGTAACACACTACCAGACATTAAAGTTGTTCTGAACACAACCAACTCGATCAGAAACACTTGCCTTGTAGTTTGACTAATAAAAACAATATGTGTTGATGCTTGATATCCTCCAACTGGATAGAATCATAGTCTGAAGCTTAAAAAAAAATCATATCACAACACTACACGGTTTTCTGTGAAATCTGTCAACTGAAATCTGCAGACTTGCTTTTACTTTTGGCAACTATAGCCTCAACTCATCCTGTAATTCGTAGCAAAAATCTTTTTGTAGTGTTTTCCAGCTTAAAACTGACAACAGATAATAATTTGTTCAATGTACAATGTATAATGCTTATCTTCCTAGTCTTTTATCTCTTAATCTCTTTCAAATGCTTTTGTGAAGACCATCAAGTAGTGTCTGTTTATTTTGTAACCAGCCATGATTATTGATCATGGACGAAAGGATATCTTGTTTCTGCAGTATAAAATCACATAAAATACTGTGTGCAGAGATACACTAATGTTGAGTAAGAAGTCTAAAAGATAAAAGATTTACAAAACAAATAACACTTAATCATGGCTCTTGTTTCCCTCATATTATATACATCTATTTTCATAGTATTATGAGTTAACACTTGCTGCCCCCTGTAGGTAATATATAGCATTACTACTGAGATAAACCCAACCTTGTAACAACACTACAGCACTTTACAGCAGAAACATTTTTGATGCTCACCACTTTTGGAGGTGCAGAAGAATCCTTTGTTTCGGCTGAATAAAGGAAAACAAGCAGTTATGACATCTTTTTTGGAGCTCCAACTCGTATATGGTGCGTATATTTTGGAGTTATATACTGATACTCTATAAAAAGTTCCAGTGAAATCTCAGGGTTCTCACGTTTTCTCTGATTGTTTGTCGGTTCGCTTTGCAGGAGCTGAAGAACAGTGAAGAGACGCTCCATCTCCTCAGGTTTCAGGTGGTTTAGATCAAATCCATGTTGCAGGAGCAGCTCGTTTAGGCTCTGTTGAGTGGGTCCTGGAGTCAGAGTTCACAAGTCATTGGCAAAGTATAAAAGTATATATAAGTTATATATATATATATATATATAACATTAACAAACAATCTCACCACTGTGCCCAGAAAACACTCCATACTTCTGGGGACCTTTCTTTTGCTCCTGTTGGCTGTTGATCTTCTCATCTTGTGAAAAGAAGTCCTTGTTATAGTCCTTGTAGTCAAGCGGGAAGTCCAGCTCCTGAAAAAAAGATGAGGCGGAGTGAGGTGCTGCCACACGATGGCGTGAGCTCGGCTGTGCAGGCGAGGAAAGGAGGAGAGTCATCAGATCCTGCAGAAGCTGATCATCTTTATCTAGAGACGGAGGAAATGGCGAATTTCCTCTAATGCGAGAGGAGGCCGGTGGGTAACTGCCCCCCTCCACCAGGTTCAAAGAGCGCTCCTCTTCATCTTGGTAACCATACTGTGAGACAAAAAAAGAAGGAATTAAAGAGAAGTAGGTGTAGATATCCATCCATAGCTACAATGAGCTCAATTTAACAAAAGTGCTACAGTATGTGTTAGATGTTTGGTAGGTTCTCTCACTCGCTGGTAACTATAAGGATCCAAACTCTGCATATGGAGAGATGACTGAGGTGGATCGACAATCATGTAGTCCATATAAGGCTGCACAGGTTTGGAGTTGAGCTGGTTTGTAGGGCCACTCTGAGACCTTTTATATTAGAGATTAAGAGAGAAATAAATGTAGTGGAAGAAAAAGGAAAGTAAGAGAAACGGAATATGTGAAAAAATTGTATACTCTGTGGATGGGACATTCTTTATTCCAGAAGACAGTGGGATCTTCGGAACTTTGCTTAGTTCTTTCTTAATCACTGATTGGGTGACATCATCCCGCCAAGTTAATCCTGCAAAATAATAAGTGAAAAACACATCAGCTCAGAGTAGGGGTGGGCAATATGACCAAATCTTATATCACGATACAAGTAATTTTATTTCGCGATAACGATATTTATAACAATATAGTTATTTTTGCTTTAAATAAGGGTTTTATGATATCAAAATTTTTGATACCACTGAAATTTAAATATAATTTTACAAACTACTAGCCTAAAAACTCAAGCTTACTGAAGACAAGTAAACAGAGATAAAGAAAACAGACTACAATGACAAATGATATATAAATGTATAAAGTAATCACTGTATAAAAACAACGCTTAGTCTTTACTGTGTAAATTAAATATACATTTATTCTTATTAAAGTTGCAAAAGTGATTCAGTCAAGAGCAGTGAGAGATTGTCTCTCTTTTTGTTGTTTGATTAGCATTAATGATGACAGCAGGTACATTTGAATGCTGTCACTTTTAGACCGACTGCACGGATCCATTATACTCATGCATTGTTTTCTCAGTTCTTTCTGAACCATTAACATTCACTTAAGACATAAATGACTCTGTTTACTTGCAAGTACATGTCACTTTGACACATAGGTATGTGTATTTAACTGTTCAAGCCCAGTTAGGCGGCAAAAAGCACTCAGTTCTCACACACTCTATGAGCAGCAGCTTCATGTCGTGTGTCTCTCAGATAGCACGCGCATATAGTGAAATGAGCTGTCTTTCACTGCTAATTGCACTGTTTTTAAACAGCAGTGCTTAAAAACGCATGCAAATGATGAGCTTTCATGACCGCGCAGCACAGCAATGTAACATAAGCGTAACCCGCGATAGAGATGATAGTCAAAAATCTCTACCTGTTGACAAATTTCTACCGGTTTATCGTGTCTACCGGTATATTGCCCACCTAGTTATATCGGTATATTGAGCCTCTAGCTCAGAGCAACCAAAAAGGTTTGTAGTGTTTGTGGGTAAGTGACAATAAAACTTTAAAACACGTGTCATTTTCTTAGAAATGTACTATTTGTATTAATTTTAGTTTCATTAAAATGTTGTTTGTTAACCATCAAATAAGATATATATATATTTTTTTACAAATGTTTTTAAAGTATATATAAATTAATATATTACAAATATTTATAAGTTTAATTTTAGAGAGTTTCCCTGGGTAAGGTGTCACACCGTCTGCAACGGTCGTCCCTATGGTATCATCATAAGGTTTTTTTTATTTTTTTTATTATGATATCAGCTATAGCACCCTGACATCTTTAACATTTATTTATTTAACTTTATTTTTGATTAAATCAATAGATCCAGAAATAATAAGGCATCGATACATGTACACACACACACGTATTTACTTTTGATTTATTTGACCTTGGATACTGTGGTAACAATTGGACCATTTACTGTCATGCTGGTGGATGGATCATCACTTTGCCCATCCTGTTTGCATTGTGCGGTTTCTATGGCAACCATCATTTTTGTGAGCAGGAAAAGCGCTAAGAAATTCCATTTCAACTAATGGAGGAATTTAAAATTTGCATGTGAAACTCACCTTCCTTCATAAGCGTTTGCAGTAATGACTGCAGTCTGTCCAGTAGAACGGCAGTCACCCTGTACCGAAACCGTTCCTGTCTCTGTGTAAGACACTGACCAAACAGCTCATCTGGAACACACATATAAAAACCTTCACCATGTCTCTTGAAGAACTATAGACAGTGGTCAAAGCCTGTCGAGATTAAACAGCACACTTCTATTTAATGTATTTGTTACAGCCACAAACATAGACCAAATATACACACCATTGTGCTATAAAGGTTTTAATCTGAGGATCTCTTTGCCTTTTTGTATTGTACTTTCTCACCCCTGCTCTTTCTGCTTGTATTAGACATAAACAGAGACTACGGGGAGGGTGAAGTTGTGTGATGTCACAGTTGCCATGGAAATGGTTGAAGAACACTGATTGGGTAAGACTAGGTGATGGTGAAAGTGTGTTTACTGTGTAGTCAATGATTTGTTTTACACACTCAACTGCACAAATCAGCTCTAGATCAACAGAGATCAAACCTACACATCTGTATAGTATTTATTTTTTTGTAACAAAATCTGTCATGTTTGTCAGCAGGGCAAGACATGCATGAAAGCCAAATAAATCATATAAGACTGAAGGGATGGCACTAGCGCTATTATGTAGAGTCATAATTACACAACTGTTCCAGGTACTCTGAGCTAATGTAAAAAAAAAAAAAAAAAAAAACGGTCAAAAACGGACACTGTAAAATATGGCAGCACTCACCATCCCAGCAAACCTGACCGTTGGAGCACAGGCCTTCATCAAACAGACAACCTTGCCAGAAAAAAAGAGAACAGAGAATATGAAAGAATTTTAGGTTGTTGTTTGTTGTTTCAGGATTTGTACTAGCTCACAGCACAGCAGCACAAACATCCCAGAGATACGAGTTGCATTTCCATCAAACAGCACACCTCTGACAATTTTAGCACCATAAGTCAGTATGTGCAATTGCTTATCAGACGCTGTCAATCAATTTAACACCACAGCAACAAACAGGTACTAGTTTGGAATAATGACCAGCCAGCGTAATGGGCATTAGTCAAATTTGCCAGAATGCTGTGACAAAACAAGCAAGAGTAGCTCCAGCTGCCATCTGCATCTCAGTACAAATGTTCCTTAAGAGATTTACAAATAAGAATTACAAATAACTGGGGAAGCTCTGGACAAGAGACTATACCAGAATATTGTGCACTCTTTCAACCTTCCGTTTCCTCCAGTCCCCTTGTGCTCTCTCAAACGTACACACACACTTGGGCAGACACATTCGTCATGTATAATTTAATCATGGTATGAAAGTTGGTTACATGAGTGGGATTTCCTGCTCCAGTCTGCTGTACGCCTCATATATCAAAATTAATGTAAAGTCTTCCTGAGGCAAATGTGTGAGGAGAGAAGAGAAGAGAAGAGAAGAGAAGAGAAGAGAAGAGAAGAGAAGAGAAGAGAAGAGAAGAGAAGAGAAGAGAAGAGAAGAGATCTATTCTGCCACCTCTGTCACATGGAAATCAAGTTCCTACACTACAGCTCTCTCATAGATAAATGAGACATTCCCATAGTTCTGAATGCTTCTGAGTGACGTATGCCCTCACAGTGACGGCTGTTATAAGAATGACGCGAGACGGATCGTCAGTGGTGAGTCAGCCTGCAGAAGAGGAGCTAATACAGATGCATTGTGCACATGCACAAGCGAATATAAACTGTACGAGACAACCACTCCGACCCCCCACCACTCGCACACATACGCCCCAACAACTTAAAATCAATTGGAAGCAATTGTTCCCAAATCGACACCATTGTGCGCAATTAGAAATGGACTACTTCCGCTGTCCATGGTGCTGAGTTTTTACACCACAACAAACAGAACGACCTCTTAGCAATGGACTATAGTCCATATATGGCCGTGTATGAAAGTCGTAAAATGCCTATGAAGGTAGAGGATTGCTCAACTATAAAAATTATCGCTGTAAGTGATTAATGCCACGAGATAATCATATAGTACCAGAATAAAAACAGTGTTAACTCTTCCCAACACAGATATGGCTGCACGCGTCGGTGGAGTTATAAATTGCTAGTATACCAGCAGGGTAGGCTGCGTTATTGCGGGGTCTATGAATCATGTCTGATGTTGCCAGATCGCAAAACGCTGCCATTTATTTATTTTTGTTAGAGAATAAGAATATTATACAACACAATAACTAACACGAAAAAAAAAAAAATAATAATAATACAAGTGAATACAAAATAGGGTATATAAATAAATATTTTGTACAATTTACACATACTTAATCTTAAAAGCTTTTTATTCAGAGTCAAGTCTCTCAATGAACCCTGACTTCACTTATTAACACACACAACAAAGTTCGTTCATAGTACATTTACATTAAGGCTAATATATATATATATATATATATATATATATATATATATATATATATATATATATATATATATATATATATATATATATATATATATATTAAATACAACTGTTTTATCAACATCTTAAAGATCAATATCAACATCTTAGAGGTGAAAATATGAAGTACTTTTCCAAAAATTAAATATATTTTCAAACGCTGGCATTCATCCCACCCGAGACGAGCGTGATCACTTCGACGTCAACATTTACAGCAAGCACACACGATTTTCTGTCAAAATTATATCAAATGCATGTAACAAATTTACAAATAGCATTTAGCAAGCATGTTCTTGTGCGTAACCAAACCAGTTTTTATTCATTTCAAATGCAGCTTTAGATTATAAACGCATGTGACATTTAAGTACAAAATAATAATAATTTTGAAGGCTAGTGCACATGCATTTAATCAAGGTGGGGGGCATATACATCAATATTAAAATCTTATATTCAATAGTTAATTTTCCGCATCATTCAGTCAGCAGAAGTTAACCTGTGGCTCGTGCTCTTGACGTACCGTATCTATCACCGGTGCCAAGCTGACAACACGCAGTCGCCAAACAGACAAGCATCCACAGACGCGCCGATTTCATCTTCCCTCGGCTTCTCTCTCCCCTCGGCTTCTCTCTCCCCGGTCTCCGTTTACACCGACATATTTAGATGACACAGCGATCAATGTGATGTTGCGCGTGTGCCAAACTCCAAAAACACGAGACGTGGGCAAGAGTGCGATAAAGATGAGTGTTTGCGAGAAGCAGTGCGCTCCTGAAGGGAGGGGGTGAGAGGACCGGACAGACTGAAAACCCGGAAAGTGGGCACGACAATCAGTACAGTAATGCAGTTATTTTGAGTAATACACAAATTACATCATAATGGTCACTGCTGGTCTGAGGTTTGGACTTCATGCTTACAAATTCAAGGCACAGGACATGCAAATAACATTAATGAAAGACATGAAAACAAGGCATCATAGGTTCATTGGTTTTATTAGCAAGTTCACAAAGTTGAGTGCATGGAAACGCTGTTGAAGTGCCACAGTATATGAGTGTTTAAACTCTCCATTTTTCACCAAGCAGTGGTAATCAAATGGACATATGTAGACAAATGAACAGACGGCAGTGATTGATACAACAAGAAAATGAATGGGAGTGGGAAAAGTGATATTGATTTCAGTATTAATGACATCCATTAATCCCATCTGTATGGTTCTGATGAGTTCCTCTCACAGTCTAGTCCACAGATACTGTGCTTCGTACATTGGGGAAGTGCTCAAAGAAGCCCTGCATATTACAACACCGTTATTACAACCCAAAACAGACTTAAAAAAAAACACACACATTCATTAGACAATATTTCCTTTATCCTTAAAAGGAACAGTTCACCCAAAACTGAAAACTCACCCTTATGTTGTTCCAAACCCATTTGGCTTGCATTCTTCCATGATACAGAAAAGATTAAAATTAAATGTACTTGTTACTCCTTTTCATGCAATAACAATGAATGAAGCATGGGGCTTCAAAAAGTGTTCTTCAAGGCATGTGAAGCACAAATTCTTATGTGTTGGATAAACATGTAATAATATGTTGGATAATATGTTTTTAAATATATTGAGACGATTTTCCACCAAAATTACCAAGAACAATTTGTCCCAGGAACATTTTCCCCAGGAACATATCCCCCTCAGACCTGCTGCTGTCTGTGTTTCCATCACAGTCTAAAGTGCCGTGAAGATTAGGCAAATTAGTCCGGTGATGTAGGACTGCGCGCCACTTTCCAGTTCCCACTCTAATATTGACTCGAATAGCAAACAACTCTTACTGCATGCACCGCAACAGACTTTTAAAAATGGTGGTTGAAATAAAATGCTGCGTGGAGTCAACCAATCAAAATGCTGCGTGAACTCAACCAGTCAGCATGTGAAGCGCCCATGTCCCACCCCCAAAAGATCCTGAACTTTGAAAAAGTACTACCTCGCCAGCAGGGACTTTCTGAGGGTGACATTTTTACCCAGAACTTCATTTATACCCTGATTCCTGTGGTCGAAACACACGAGTACCACCCCAAAGTCCCTAGTTCCTGGGGAAAGTTTCTGTGGTGGAAACTTGGCTTTGGTTGACCCCATTCAAAAAAACTCTCAGAATAATTTATTCACCAATATAGCAACATATTATAATGCATTCATGGTGCTTTTTTGGGAAACTTAACCTCCATTCTTCATAGTCGTAAAGGAGCGACTAATGCAATCCTTCAAAATTTATCCTGTGTTCATGGAAGAAAGCAAGTCATACAGGTTTGAAACAACATGAAGCGTAAATGACAAATTTAAGTTTTAGTGACCCACTTCTTTAAGCTTATTATCAGCATTCACATGCTCGATTTGTCATTTTGAAATTATTCACTTCATTAACATGGCCCATTTAATATTTCAATTTTCACACAACTGCAAACTTGAACTAATTTGGAGTGTTTTAGATTTATATTTGCCCTTCCAATACTAAATGAACAAGACTTATCAGACTGCCAGGCTGAGGTTAAGCCAACTTTACCTTAAAGAGGGTGGTGGTCTGGAGGACTCCAGATGTGCAGCACATCTCACGAATGGAGTGCATGGCAAGTTGCGGAGCCCCGAGATCCAGGACTGCAATTCCTAAACGAGCTGCTAAAATTGGCCCAATTGTTGTTCCACATGGGCTGTCATTCCTAACCATCACATCCTGGGGAACAAGTAGAAACAATTTTTATTTATATAGTGTCTTTCACAAGCACAAGGTCACTTTAGCAAAAAAACAAACAAACAAACAAAAAAAGTACATTTCTAACAGATATGTTATTAACTGGACTGAATGCAGCTAGAGAAGAGATAATACAGGCTATTAAGGTTATAAAGTCAATAAGGGGTAGTGAGTTCTAAAGCTTAGGAACAGTAACACAAAATGATCTTCCACATATAGTAGACAACCAAGATCTAGGAACGGGGAAAAAAAGGCCAAGTTCAGATGATCTAAGAGACCAAGTGGGCAGATAAGGGTGAAGTAGACAAATAGGGAAGTGCAAGACCATTTAAAACCTTAAATGTTAGGAGTAAAATAAATATATGATGCAGCAGATAGCTAGTGAAGATCATATAGAAGATGAGTGATGTGATGGTGGAAATGAGAACTCTTGCAGATGCATTTTGGGGGGAGGTTATACTTGAGACAGTAACATCTCATGCTGTGTCTAATACCAATGCCCATTCCACACAGAGAGAAGAGACTTGTTTATATCAGTGTTAATTGTATATACAAAAAGCGTTTATGGTATCTTGGTGACCAAGGCAAGATTTCATTCACCCTTTTTATACCATTCTTTTTCCTCTGCTGCACCCTTTTGTTAATAAATCCCACAAGGTCTTATGAACAGCCTGTTGCTAGGAGCAATGGTATGTAGTAGAGAGAGAGAGAGATCGCATTCTCATGATATATTAATTAATTAGTTACATTTATATAGCGCTTTTCTGGGTACTCAAAGCACTTTACATGGAAGGGGGGGAAATCTCCTCAGCCACCATCAATGTACAGCCATATTGTGCCAGAACGCCCTCCACACACCAGCTGATTGGTGGAGAGGAGACAGAGTGCGAGTGATGAAGCCAATCAGTATATGGGGATGATTAGGAGGCCATGATGGACAGAGGCCAATAGGGAAATTTGGCCAGGATGCCGGGGTTACACCCCTACTCTTTTTCCGCAGGACATCCTGGGATTTTTTATGACCACAGAGAGTCAGGACCTCGGTTTAACGTCTCATCCGAAGGACGGTTATATACAAACATCAATAAACATTCTAAATGCCTACCAACAAAAACAAACCGCACAATAGTAATCAACTGCTTTCTCTTGCATTTAATTACTTCAGAGCAGTAATGCTAATTGTAGCTCAATGAGGAGGAGCACTTAACTGATTTATATGGCAGAAGAATCTTGACAGATGGTGCAGCAGGATATAATGAAATAGAAGGGAGGAGGGAATGTTCTGCTCACCTGTAGAGGTACGCCCACTTTTTCAGCAATCTCTCGTAAAATGGCAGCAGTTACAGCAGTGGTGGCATAGCGCTGGTTACTATTAAACTTTATGACCGGACCCTGATCCAGGACAAATAATGTGAGAGATTTAGCTGATTGGGCTCTGTCGAGGTCTTCATGAACATGTTGAAGAGGCATTAGTGTGTATGTTTGTGTACCTTATGAAAAGCAGGCCTGTGGTTTTCTTCATGTTTCTCCCTGTAAGGTGAAATCATATTATACATAAATGTAACTTGTTTTCTAAATCGCATCTAATATCTATCGCACACTATTAAAAAAATTGGGGCTGGTAAGTTTTTATGTTTTTGAGAGAATCTCATGCTCAAGCTGCATTTACTGGATCAAAATACAGTACAAATAGAAACATTGTGAAATATTATTACAATTTCAAATAACTGTTTTCTATTTTAATATATTAAAAATGCAATTTATTCCTGTAATGGCAAAGCTGAATTTTCAGCATCATTACTCCAGTCTCCAGTGTCACATGATCATTCAGAAATCATTATGATATGCTGATTTGCTGCTCATTTCTTATTATCAATGTTGAAAACAGTAGTGCTGCTTGATATTATTTTTGTAGAAGCTGTGATACATTTCAGAATTTTTTGATGAACAGGTAAAAACAATTCTTTAAAAAAATTTTGTAAGAGTGTAAACGTTTTACTGTCACTTTTAATCAATTTAATGCATCAATGCTTTTTAATGACCCCAGACTTTAGAAGGTATTGCATTATACAGTACCTGTCAAAAGTTTAGAAACATTACAAGTTTCTTTTTATGTTTTTGAAAGAAGTCCCTTGTTCACCAAGGCTGCATTTATTTAATCAAAAATACAGTAAAAACAGTAACACTGTGAAATATTACTGCCAATGTTTTCTTTTGAAATAAAATGTAATTTATTCCTGTGATGACAAAGCTGAATTTTTAGCATCATTACTCAGTCTTTAGTGTCACATGATCCTTCAGAAATATTTTGAATATGCTGCTCAAGAAACATTTCTTCTTATTATTATACCTGATAATTATTATTATCAATGTTGGAAACAGTTGTGCTGCTTAACATTTTTGTGGAAATGGTGATACTTTTCTCAGTATTCTTTGATGAACAGAAAGTTCAATGGACATAATTTATTTGCATTTAAGTATATTTATTAAAGCATATGTAACAACGACACTGTAAAATAAAGTTTTACCTAATAAATGTTTCTTGAGCAGCAAATCAGCATAGTACAATGATTTTTGAAGGATCATGTGACACTTCCGGTGTCACAATAGTGATGATGCATTGTACCAGGATACTTAAGGGTAAGTGTTACCATAGAAACAAACAAGTTGCCATAGTGAGAGACTGACTGGTAGTTAGGGTGAGCAGCGTGTGCCATGTCTGCACTGATCATGTAGGACAGTGGCACTGCCTCCTGAAAGGCGGTCAGATTGTCAAGGGTCGAAGCTAGGCGTCGCAGAATCAACTCAGTCAGGTTAGACTGAGCTCCCTGAGCGCTTTCAGATCCCACCTATAGATCAGCCAAGAAGCCAAATTATTTGGGTTAGAAGACTAGTGACCTTAGACTTTAGGATCTGCATCTGCTCATAATATTTGTCTCACCTCTTCGTTGTCATATAGAGTAACCATACGGATGTTTGGCTCTTTAGCTAGAGAATCAGGTGTGCTGGAGTCCATGAGTGCCTGTAAGAGAAGACATAATTATGCATTAATTATTTATCATCACTCCTCAGATCATTTCTGAGTGGGTGACTGACTGAATATTTAATAAGATGTTGCTCTGTGTGTTCAGACGTACCGTGAGGGCACAGAAACAACTGTGCAGGTTGTCCAGACGAGGAGAGAAAATGAATTCCTCATAGACACCTCCCAGTGCCTGCAGAAGACAAAAACATGTCAAAACTCATGATAATCAGTTAAAAAAAAGCCCTGGTAAGAACCCACCGCCATAGTTCTGAAAGTTAGTTTGTGTAAATCATATGGAAATGAGAGCCATTAGAGCTCTTCATCTTGTTCCTTCCTGATTCTCCAAAGTAATGTTTCATTCTGCTGAGTCCCGCTCTCACATTTAAAGGCTTCTCTTCAGCCGGGTAAAAATAACAGCAATCCTCTTTGCTGAGCACAAATGTACCCTGCATACTAATCCTCTTTATGTCAGCACAATTTTGTGCAAAACCTCAAGAAAAGAAAGAAAAAAACACTACCCTAGTACAAAAAAAAACACTAAACCAAAATGCATTTAAAACACATTTATTTCATACTAAGTATAGTACAAATCCATCAACATATTTTCTGACATATCACTTGAGATTTACTGATATAAATACAAGAATTCAACTTTATTTGGAGTACTTATTTATTGCACAATGCACATTTCTTAATATTAAGCCTAAAATGTGTAATATCACTTACAATATGATCACTGTATAACATCAGACTTTAAATGCAAGATATTTAAAGCGTGTTCCTAAAGTACACTGTATTCCAAGTACAGCCCCGACCAATATACTGGCGGGCCGATATTAGGCATTTTACTATCGGTATCAGCATTTATGATGGCTGATAAATTAATATTTTAAAAAATAAAGTGAAAGCGTGTTCAGCACCATAGGAAATATTTATGAGGACAGGCGAAGCTCTTTGAAAGGAGAGAATGCAGAAAAACTTCTTGTACTACAACCTGCCTCTGCTGGACTGGAGCTATTAAGGACTGACTGATTCAGTACACTACCTCACATACTGTATATAGTTTATATTTTCAGACCTGCAAACTCCTCAGAGTAAAAAAGGTGACAGTGTCGTGGGGGGTGCACCTGGCTCGATTTTTTTGTGATTTTAATATGTAAATGACACATTTGTCATAAGGTACATTTGGCATGTCCTGCATTATCTACTTTTTTATCTACTAACACAATAAAAGTGGTAGTGTATGCGCAACTCCCTTCACTTCCACCTTGAGCCATGCCCAGCTCCATTTGCACCTCCCTGCTGAGTCTAGCTGTGCTATATATGAGTCCTCCTCATTAAGCTCCCTCATTCTGAAATGGAAAATCACGATAAGTTAGCCAATCTCATCGGTCCAAGGACTGATCGCTGTTTCGAGATACACGGCTACTCAAATTCTGAGCTACAATACAATGTAAAGATTTCAAATGATAGACTTGGATGCAAAATGTAGCCCTTTATTATACAGAAATTTGCTGTTGGTGTATTAGCCTAAAGCAACACGCTCGCCAGATTATCTAAACAGCCCTATGTTGTTAGAAATGCATCCCATGCAACAAGAGATTAACATGGTTGCCAAATTGCTTCATGTTACACTTACTCTTGCATCAGCTATTGTGTGAAGTCACATTTAACTTCTTACCCACATCATGAATGACTGCCTAAAGCCTTGTTTATACTTTCGCCTGGCACCGCAGTGTGAGCCTCTGCTGACTGCGCACGCATATCCCCAAACGGACGAGGCATTTACTTGACGCTACTGTTTTAGACTGAAAACCAGATCATACCACTGATTTAGACGCGCAAACTGGTTGCCTGTGTGATGAGATGTACTAATATCCGTCTGCTCGGGCAGATAAGCCTAGCTAACGTCATAGGTATGATGACAATACAATATTATTGTAAATTATATCACATAAAAAAGTGGTAGCTAACGTTAATTAAATCAAGCAAACAAATAGCTGTTGTTTTTGCTCCAAAAAGCTTGACTTAGTTTGAATTTAACAATACGCTTCCTTCCATCAGACTTGCGTGGTAGCCAGGCGTCTCATTCAATGGCGAGCTCAGTTGACGCTGTGTGCTTCAAGATTCTGACGCAAGTGCTAAGATTCCGATTGGCCCAGAGATATGTCAATTATAAGAATTATCCAATAATATTTCGCAATTCTAGCCTGCATGGCATGCAGATGAAGGGCAGCCTTCCAGTCTAGGATTTCAGTACAATAAACATTCAGATTTTAGTTTTTCAAAGAAAGTGTTTGTTTGTTTTATTTGTCCAATTTTGTTTATTTGTTTGTCTTTTTAGATAACTGCTATCAATCTCAGACAGCTAGACAACTAGAAAAAAGCCAGTGTTGAGTAGCAAACAGGTATTTGAAGCTGCTGGTGTCGCTGGAGGACAAAAACCTCTCTGTGCAGGCTGGCAGTTGTGCGTAAAGATGCATTTCAGCCACCTCTAACCAAAGCTCACAGTAGAAATACATTTTCAAACCATTTTATTGCTGTGGTGGTTTTTGCCACATGGGAAAGTACATTGTCCTGAATGAAAATCCTATTATGTCAGAAGACACTATCCCTCTTTTTATATCATATGGTCCGTTATAAACTCCACATATCTTGCAGAAGTCATTTTGACACCCTCAGAGACCCTAAAGAGATCTTCTGTCTCACTTCCCAATATTCCAGCCCAAATCATCATCCGCCAGCTCCATGCTGACATCGCAGTCTTGTTGGAACGTGGTGGCCAACCATCCAGAAATCCATCCATTCAGACCATGTAGTAAAGCATTTGTCAGTGAATAAAACTATTTAAAAATGAGTCTCCATGTATTATAAACCACTGAAATGCAACTTTATACACAACTGCCAACCTGCATGGAGAGGTTCTTGAGACTCCAGCAGCTTCAAATACCTGTTTGCTGCTCAATAGGTTTTTTTATTTATTTTTATAGCTGTCCTTTTAATACAGTTAACTTTTTGACAGAAACTTTCCTTAATAAGCCTTTATCTGACTGAGTTCTCTCATGCTGTAAATCTGTCACAAATCTTATGGTAGTTTGATAATCTCCATTCAGCTTTTACACAATATTAATTGTTTTCATGCCTTTTGCATAACACTGTACCCTTTCATGTTTTACATCTTCAGAAAGATCTTTCTTCCTCCCCATATTGCATGAGAACTGTGACTTAATAATGTGGAACAACCTCTTTAAATAGGGTTTCAATTTACCCAAGCAGACCTGGCAAACTATTTAACAAACCTGTCTGAGATTGATAGCAGTTATCTAAAAAGATATGGAGAAATAAAACAAACACTTTCTTTGAAAAACTAAAATCTGAATGTTTACTGTACTGAAATCCTACTGGCACGTGCATAATAATTTGGAACATTGTGCTAAATTGTGTATACACTATATACTTAAGTACACTCACCTAAAGGACTATTAGGAACACCATACTAATATTGTGTTTGACCCCCTTTCGCCTTCAGAACTGCCTTAATTCTATGTGGCATTTATACAACAAGGTGCTGAAAGCATTCTTTAGAAACGTTGGCCCATATTGATAGGATAGCATCTTGCAGTTGATGGAGATTTGTGGGATGCACATCCAGGGCACGAAGCTCCCGTTCCACCACATCCAAAAGAAGCTCTATTGGGTTGAGATCTGGTGACTGTGGGGGCCATTTTAGTACAGTGAACTCATTGTCATTTTCAAGAAACCAATTTTAAATGATTCAAGCTTTGTGACATGGTGCATTATCCTGCTGGAAGTAGCCATCAGAGAATGGGTACATGGTGGTCATAAAGGGATGGATATGCTCAGAAACAATGCTCAGGTAGGCCGTGGCATTTAAACGATGCCCAATTGGCACTAAGGGGCCTAAAGTGTGTCAAGAAAACATCCCCCACACCATTACACCACCACCACCAGCCTGCACAGTGGTAACCAGGCATGATGGATCCATGTTCTCATTCTGTTTACGCCAAATTCTGACTCTACCATCTGAATGTCTCAACAGAAATCGAGACTCATCATACCAGGCAACATTTTTCCAGTCTTCAACTGTCCAATTTTAGTGAGCTCATGCAAATTGTAGCCTCTTTTTCCTATTTGTAGTGGAGATGAGATTCAAGATTCAAGAGTTTTATTTGTCACATACACAGTTATATACAGAATATACAACCGGCAGTGAATGTAAACAGGTCCGCTCCATGGACAGTGCAAATTCAGTTAAAACCACAAGGAGGAAATTATAATAGAAATAAAAAAAAGTACTATATATATATATATATATATATATATATATATATATATATATATATATATATATATATATATATATATTAAAAATCTGTTTAATTATAAATAAATCAAGTAGAAAAAAATAAAAAAATAAATAAATAGAGAAGTGGAATAAAATAAGTGAAATAAACTGTGCAGTGAGTAAACTGTAGACTTATAAATATCACGGTTAACAGAAATGTACAAAGTATAATGTGCAAACAGGTTTATAATAGGTTGTTACACAGTAACAACGAGAACAGAAAGTGCAGTGCAATGTCAGGATGTCGATGTTTATCCTGAGGAGTCTGATGTTCAGGAGTCTGATGGCCTGGGGGAAGAAGCTCCTCCTGAGTCTCTCAGTTTTGGCCATCAGGCTTCAGAAGCGCTTACCAGATGGCAGCAGCGTGAAATGAGGGTTTGCAGGGTGATTAGAGTCCTTGATGATCTTAGTAGCTCTACCTTTGTAGCGTTTGGTGTAGACGTCCTGCAGAGACGGGAGAGCTGACCCATCTGTATCTCAACGCCCCTAAATAGAAAGTTTTCAGGATAGCTGGTGAAACCCTGAATTTCCTCAGCTGGCGCAGGTGGTACAGTCTTTGCCTGGCTTTTTTCACCTGTGTCTGAATGTGTGCAGTCCAGGTCAGGTCCTCGGAAATGTTTACACCCAGGTACTTGAAGCTGCTCACTCTCTCTACTGGTGACCTGCTGATCATGAGAGGGGAGTATGTCCGTTGCTGTCTCTTCCTGAAGTCCACAATCAGTTATTTGGTCTTGCCAACATTCAGAGAGAGACAGTTGTCCTGGCACCATGATGTTAGTTGCTCCACCTCGTCCAAGTATGCTGTCTCGTTGTTGGAAATGAGGCCCAGGACAACAGTATCATCAGCAAATTTGATGATAGAGGTGGAGCTGTGTGTGGACAAACAGTCATGCGTGTAGAGAGAGTAGAGCAGGGAACTCAGGACACAGCCCTGTGGAGCTCCCACACTCAGGGTGATGGAGGTGGAGGTGAACTGGCCTATTCTCACCACCTGAGGCCTGCCAGGGAGGAAGTCTTCAATCCAGTGGCAGAGAGAAGAATTCAGGCCGAGATCCAGGAGTTTGGTGGTTAGCTTAATGGGAACTATGGTGTTAAAGGCTGAGCTATAGTCAATAAATAGCAGCCTTACGTAGTTTCCACTTTTGCTGTCAATGTGAGTGAGGGAGGAGTGGAGGACATGCGAGATGGCATCTTCAGTCGATCTATTGGGACGATAGGCAAACTGAAGAGGGTCCAAAGTGTCAGGAATGAAGGAGCAAATGGTGTTTTTAATGAGTCTCTCAAAGACCTTCATGACTATAGATGTGAGAGCCACTGGACGATAGTCATTTAGGCAAGAGGGTTTACTGTTCTTAGGGACAGGTATGATAGTGGATTTTTTTAAAGGAGGTGGGGACCACAGATGTAGCGAGGGACTCATTAAAGATAGATGTAAACAACCCGGCGAGCTGATCAGCACAGGACCGCAGAACACAACCTGAAATACCATCCGGCCCAGCAGCTTTCCTGACGTCCACACGCTTGAGTGCCCTCCGAACTTCATCCTCCAAGACAGAGATCACGTGGTTGTTGAGTGATTTCCTCTGACGTGTCACTTGGCGGAGTCGCACTGCCGCGATTACAATCAAAGCGAGCGTAGAAAGATGAGTTTAACTCATTCACAAGCGATGGATCAGCTCTCACCTCTGAGGATTTAGATCCAAAAGAACAGATGGACCTCAGTCCCTGCCACATGCGCCGGGAGTCGTTGAGTTGGAAATGAGACTCCACTCGATCCTTATAACGGAGCTTTGCGGCTTTAACTGCGCGCCGGAGAGCATAGCAGGATGATTTGTATTCAGTCATATTCCCCGATAGGAGACCGGCGTTGTAAGCGGCAGTGCGTGTGTTCACTGCAGCGTGGATTGAATTGTCCACCCACGGTTTCTGATTTGAGAAGGACGTTATTGTTATTGTTTGTGTGGCTTGCTCTGTAAGCGTGTTGATGAAGCAAAGCACCGCATCCGTGAACTCGATAACGTCAGATGAACTCGCCCGGAACATGTCCCAGTCGACGTCATCCAGAGCTGCCTGTAGCGCGGTCTCTGAATGGGCTGACCAGCGTTTAACTTCCTGCCTCACCGGGGGTTCCTGAACGAGCCTTTGTTTGTATTCAGGTGTGAGGAAAATGGCGGCATGATCCGATTTGCCGAAAGCTGGGAGTGACTGCGCTTTATAGGCGTTCTTAAACGGAGAGTAGCAATGATCCAGTGTGTTTGCTCCTTGTGAAGGAAAGGAGACGTGCTGGTGAAAGTTTGGCAAGACTTTCTTTAGGTTTGCTTTGTTAAAATCGCCTGCAACAGTGTTTGTTAGTGAAGCCGCTGGTAACATCATGAAGGCCAGATAAAGCCAGCCCTGTGTCTGCGTGTTGTGGCTCAGCCCTGTGTCCCAGGTTGTGCGTGTTGTGGCTTCACAAATGCTTTGCTGCATACCTCGGTTGTAACGAGTGGTTATTTCAGTCAAAGTTGCTCTTCTATCAGCTTGAATCAATCGGCCCATTCTCCTGACCTCTAGCATCAACAGGCCATTTTCACCCACAGGACTGCCGCATACTGGATATTTATCCTTTTTCACACCATTCTTTGTAAACCCTAGAAATGGTTGAGCGTGAAAATCCCAGTAACTGAGCAGATTGTGAAATACTCAGACCAGCCTGTCTGAGACCAACAACCATGCCACGCTCAAAAATTGCTTAAATCACCTTTCTTTCCCATTCTGACATTCAGTTTGGAGTTCAGGAGATTGTCTTGACCAGGACCACACCCCTAAATGCATTGAAGCAACTGCCATGTGATTGGTTGATTAGATAATTGCATTAATGAGAAATTGAACAGGTGTTCCTAATAATCCTTTAGGTGAGTGTATATATTTAGTTGGATCTTAAGTGCATTAAGTACAAAATTAATTTAACAGACTTTATGTATATCAATTTAGTATACCAAAAGTACAATTGCAGGGTATTTATGTTAAGTTCATAAAAATGTAAATGTATATGTAGAATACTTGGCATAAAATAAATGTTTTTCAAATACATTTTGATATATTTATTTTTCACTAGGGTAGAAAGCAAATCTGAGGACTTTTGAAGACAAAGAGACTTACGCCAGGCTGTGTGTCTGCCAGACAGAGCTCAAAGTCCAGTAATGCGTTTGGCTCGACCCCGAGCTGTCCACACAGCATCTGGATCAGTGCAGGGTGATGCTTCTCTGCCTGAACACACATTGAAGCAAAAACACTGAGACAAGAGCTCACACAAGGACTGGTGACCTATTGTTATTAATCGGTATTTGTCTTACAACTGTGAAAACATACTGTATTTTACTGTGCATGCTCATTTCTCCTATTTGTACATTTAGAATACTTTTTCCACTACCTAATATTCACAAAATGTAATATTTTGCAAATCTTAAAACATCAGAAATCTTAAAATATCACTTTTTTTCAAACTGCACAATGTAATGTTGTGGTGTCTAAATTCACTTGTAGCATTCTAGAACAACTGCATTTGAGTTCTATTTTAAATTTACTTAATAGGCCTATAGCATAGAATTTGAATATTGGTCATAACAAGAATATTATTTGCTCAAAAATGAAAATTCTGTCATCACTAACTCGTATGTCGTTCCATTAATATGGAAGCTCAAAAGTGTTTGCTTGATGCATGACAACCAATGTCTGCTCTTTGCATGTCATGCAACCATGTTTGAGCTTCAAGAACCAATGAGGTTTGTTCTCGCGTGAGGATGAACTGCCGTTGGCCATATTTGATGTGCTCTATATATATGCATAAATGTTTATATGTTTATATGTGAATAAATGCCCAAATTAAATTTGTCATATAAAGCGATCATATCTCTTTAAAAGACATGGGTTAAATGGCTTGATTCATATGGATTACTTTTACAATTTCTTTATGAACTTTTTAAAGTTAGAAAATTTGATGAAATGGACTTTCAATGGAGGGATGTAAACCTCAGGCTTCATGAAAAAAAAAAAAAAAAACCTTAATTTGTGTTTCAAAGATGGATGAAAGTCTTATGGGTTTGGAATGACATGAGAGTGAGTAAATGATAACAAAATGTTCTTTTTGGGGTAAATTACTTTTTATTATTGGTGCATCTCCATGCATCTAAAATTTCAGAATAAAATTTCCTGATTAATGCACCATTATTAATTACTAGGGCTGTAGATTTAGTGTCAATATGGTGCAATTAAATATGGAAAAATGTATGTGTAAAAATGATTAATGCACTCCACCCTGGCCCAGACCTGTACATCATCTTACATTGTGTGCGGTTTAGTTACAAACATGATGCAGTACAACGACTAACTGCATGATGAAGCTTATTAGAATGCAGTTACAATGTGATGTGACAAATGTGATTTTATAAAACACTTCAATAAACAAGAAGTTAATATTGTTACATTTTAGACACAAAATTATTAATATTTTCCGCTTTTACTCAATTTCACCAACGAAAATAGTTCCAAAAAATGCCACAGCAGAACTGTTGTTCATCTCCAAGCAACACACAGCAATGTCTCATTACTGAATGAATCCACGATTTTTAACAAATTGAGTGAGCCATTGATTCAGTGACCCATTTATAAAGATTCATAAAGATTCATTTCTGAATGAATCAGCCGTTTGAACGAATCGGTTGAATGAATGACTGACTTTCTGCTACCTACTGCCAGTTTTAGATTCATATAAAATGTAATTTCATTTTCCCTTCACATTCATGCCACATCCGAGCTGCATTAAACAGTCCGTGTAAATATACTATTAAATATATAAATGCCACTTCTGAAAAAATGTTATGGTGATAGTGTATAAGAAATTCTATGGCGGGCGAATCAAAATATTTCTTTCTAAAGGTACTTTTTGTAATGTCTATTCAATGCTTTTGTCATCTAATAATTACTTTCAATGATCTTTTGGATGTCATATAATGTAATTAATTCGATTTTAAAAATGTAAGCGCTTGACATCCCTATTAATCATTTAGTTGCACGGAAAGCATATACTTCAACTTTAATCAGGCTTGTGTGGTTTTGTACAATTACAGCATGAATTTGCATGATCTTACTACAGATGTTGCATTAGAGGCATCTCCACAGGAAGCAGATCCTGTTTCCAGCTCCTCCTGTATGGCAGTGGCCAGGAAAGGTGCTCTACAATGGACACAAATAAAGATACATCGTAAAAAAAAAAAATTTCTGCAGCATTCCAGCATGCTTATCCACATCTGTCCCATAGCTCCACCAGTCATGCTCCCGTCTTTTTCTATGGCTAAATTAGTGCTTACAGGTGGTTTTCCTTGTTAGGTCCAAAGGAGTCATTGATGTCTCTCTGCAGATGAATAGCAAGGTGAGGAATCCTGAGGATGGGACGGGGAATGTGAACCAGACACTGCACAAGCTTGCCTTCGCTCTGTACAAAGACATATAAAAAGACAACACTGGTAAAAACAAGTGTTATTCATATATAACTTGAGATCAACAAATGTATAATTCAAATGAACTTGGGTAAGTTCAAGAATGATAAATATAACAATATAGCGTTAAAAAGGGGCAGGGCAGAGTGTCTACTAGATGCTCAGCGTTATGTAATTTTAAGAAGTCAGGTATCCATATTTTATTCTTTACTTCAGAGTATTTGATGTTATGCATGGACTATCTTTGAGTTGATTATGTAATTGGCGTTATACATTTACCTGTCTGTTAATAAATTGTTAAATCTTGATCTATTCTGATTTACTCTGGAATTATTAACTATCTCTAGTAGATTATGAATGGGTATAATTTCAACAAAGGATTAAACAGAATAATTAAGCGTTAACTATTAAATATCAATTACTAAATAACCAACTGGCATTCTAACCTAAATTCGAAATTATGATCAAATGGAGTCAGATAAAGATAAATTGGAATTAAATCCCTATGCCCAGCTGAAAAGACCTTCACCCACAGATCGTTAGCCTCCACTGGAATGATTTTAGCGGGCCTTGCAATACACACATCAGAGGGCTCGTTTCAAGTCAGCATTAACATGTGAACTGTATCCGGATGTTGTCCACATACACATTGAAGTGTAAACACATTTTTGGGATTGGAATGTTATCTGACCTGTCCTGGTTTAGAGGTAGTCGAGGATGCATTGTGATGGGACTTCAATTTTTGCGTGACAATCAAGGGAGGAGCAGAACGCTTTTGATCAGATCACGGTGATTGCATGTTAATGGCATGTGTAAACGCAGGTTTACCTTAACTATGACACGTCCAGCGATGGTCAGGTCCCGATCAAACCAAGTGTTCCAGATCCCCCCTCCATAACACTCCACTCCAATCTGCAAGAAGCCCAACTTTGTCTTCTTAGAGCGTGGCTTCACCTAAGCACACACACGCACACACACGCACGCACACACACACACACACACACACACACACACACACACACACACACACACACACACACACACACACACACACAGATAATTAAGAATGATACCCATATCCATCCTCTACTTAACATTAATGTGCAATACATTATCTGACTGCTATAATGTAATTACAAAACAAAGCTACGGAACACTCAGAGAACTGATGTTTTATCTCAAAACCCTTTCACAGGGCATCAGGTGTTTGTCCTTCTCACCCTCAGACATGGACTGTCCGTATGAGCCCCGATCATGGAAAAACCATTTCCAGGCTTGTAGAGACCACCGACAGCAAAGGCAATAATGGAGGAGTAATTTCTGGTTACAAAGTACTGGAAACGGAAAGATTACAGTAAATACAGTGAAAAGATAAGGATGAGCAGCATCTCATTCTGTGCAAAAATAATAGAATAAGCTACATTGGCTAAAGACATTTTGTAAGATGAGCAGGAGCTTCTATACAATCTACACATCTGCCTACTCCCATTCAGGAGTTTGAAGAGTGTTTTTGTAATATATTATGCAATATGTATCACAATATTATTATATTATAGTAATATGTGCCTTTGAAAGTCCCTCCCCCGCATCTATAAGGGCTTATTACGGTGTGCTAAGATTCAAGCGCGCACACACCTTACTGGCAGGTTTAATGTCCCAATGTTCAGCCTCCTTGAGCTCAGTAAAACCAGCCTTCAGCAGGCGGGATTTACATTCCTCCACCACTGCAAGAGGGAGAAGAAAAGAAAAGTGAGATATACAGATTGAAAACTTATGTACAGTTGAACTCTTGTTCATTTAGTACACCTGAATTGAGAAATGCTTACAGGAGTGACATTACGAATCCTGTGCTTCGTAATGGCGCATACAACGGCGCATACAACGCCGGTCTCCTAACAGGGAATATGAATGACTATAAATCATCCTGCTATGCTCTCCGACGTGCAGTTAAAGCCACAAAGCTCCGTTATAAGGATTGAATGGAGTCTCATTTCCAACTCAACGACTCCTGGCGCATGTGGCAGGGACTGAGGACCATCTGTTCTTTTGGATCTAAATCCTCTGCAGAGGTGAGAGCTGATCCGTTGCTTGTGAACGAGTTAAACTCTTTCTACGCTCACTTTGATTGTAATCGCGGCAGCACGACTCCGCCAAGTGACGCGTCAGAGGGAATTACTCAGAGCAGCAACAACCACGTGATCTCTGTCTCTGAGGATGAAGTTCGGAGGGCACTCAAGCGTGTGGACGTAAGGAAAGCTGCCGGGCCGGATGGTATTTCAGGCCGTGTTCTGCGGTCCTGTGCTGATCAGCTCGCCGGGTTGTTTACATCCATCTTTAATGAGTCCCTCACTACATCTGTGGTCCCCACCTCCTTCAAAAAAATCCACCATCATCCCTGTCCCTAAGAACAGTAAACCCTCTTGCCTAAATGACTATCGTCCAGTGGCTCTCACATCTATAGTCATGAAGGTCTTTGAGAGACTCGTTAAAAACACCATTTGCTCCTTCATTCCTGACACTTTGGACCCTCTTCAGTTTGCCTATCGTCCCAATAGATCGACTGAAGATGCCATCTCTCATGGCCTCCACTCCTCCCTCACTCACATCGACAGCAAAAGTGGGAACTACGTAAGGCTGCTATTTATTGACTATAGCTCAGCCTTTAACACCATAGTTCCCATTAAGCTAATCGCCAAACTCTTGGATCTCGGCCTGAATTCTTCTCTCTGCCACTGGATTGAAGACTTCCTCACTGGCAGGCCTCAGGTGGTGAAAGTAGGCCAGTTCACCTCCACCTCCATCACCCTGAGTGTGGGAGCTCCACAGGGCTGTGTCCTGAGCCCCCTGCTCTACTCTCTCTACACGCATGACTGTTTGTCCACACACAGCTCCACCTCTATCATCAAATTTGCTGATGATACTGTTGTCCTGGGCCTCATTTCCAACAACGAGACGGCATACTTGGACGAGGTGGAGCTACTAACATCATGGTGCCAGGACAACTGTCTCTCTCTGAATGTTGGCAAGACCAAAGAACTGATTGTGGACTTCAGGAAGAGACAGCAACGGACATACTCCCCTCTCATGATCAGCGGATCACCAGTAGAGAGAGTGAGCAGCTTCAAGTACCTGGGTGTAAACATCTCCGAGGACCTGACCTGGACTGCACACATTCAAACACAGGTGAAAAAAGCCAGGCAAAGACTGTACCACCTGTGCCAGCTGAGGAAATTCAGGGTTTCACCAGCTATCCTGAAAACTTTCTATTTAGGGGCGTTGAGATACAGATGGGTCAGCTCTCCCATCTCTGCAGGACGTCTACACCAAACGCTGCAAAGGTAGAGCTACTAAGATCATCAAGGACTCTAATCACCCTGCAAACCCTCATTTCACGCTGCTGCCATCTGGTAAGCGCTTCCGAAGCCTGATGGCCAAAACTGAGAGACTCAGGAGGAGCTTCTTCCCCCAGGCCATCAGACTCCTGGACTCAGTCACTTAACATCACGTGACTTCACTTCAGGATAAACATCGACATACTGACATTGCACTGCACTTTCTGTTCTCGTTGTTACTGTGTAACAACCTGTTATAAACCTGTTTGCACATTATACTTTGTACATTTCTGTTAACCACATATTTATAAGTCTACAGTTTACTCACTGCACAGTTTATTTCACTTATTTTATTCCACTTCTTTATTTATTTTTTTCTACTTGATTTATTTATAATTCTACAGATATATATATACATATATAAATTAAGATATTTTTGTTGAAATCCGATGGCTCAGAAAGGCCTCCAGCAATGACATTTCCTCTCTCAAGACCCATAAAAGGTACTAAAGATGTCGTTACAAAGTTCATCTCACTACAGTGGTTCTACAAAAATTTTATGAAACGACGAGAATAGTTTTTGTGTGCAAAAAAAAAAAAAAAAAAAAAAAAAAAGCTTATAACGACTTTATATATATATATATATATGAGTACTATTCTATTTCTATTATAATTTCCTCCTTGTGTTTTTAACTGTGAATTTGCACTGTCCATGGAGCGGACCTGTTTACATTTCACTGCCGGTTGTATATTCTGTATATAACTGTGTATGTGACAAATAAAACTCTTGAATCTTGTGATCTAGGGAAAAAGTGAAGGTGCATTCTTTCAAAGTCTAGAATAGAGCAAGATCTAATAATCATATCTGGAGCTCTATCAGCCAGTACAGAACAATGTCCAAGATCCACATCTAGTCAGACAGTAAAGTTGGCTAATCATATTACCGACAAAATGGAGCTTCTCTACATTTACACTGTCATGGCTTGCAGCTCAATATACAGTATTCTTACCATGGTATGGTGAAACTCCTTTATTGGCAAAAGTAAGAAACTCTTTGGCAGCGGCCTGCACAGCTTCTTTGGAGCTTTTCATGATGAAAGACTGTGAAAATCACACAGGAAATAGTAAATATAAGTAGGCTACATGAGAGAAAGCAGTCAGTCATATGCAGACATGTCAGCTACTCGATTAGTGACAGCATGAAACCAACTATATTCTTGTTTTAGAGATTTTCATTATCATGCTTAGTAAGCTAATGCACATGAATACCTTAGAAACGACAAAAATAAAATGCAAATGCAAAAAACAACAATCACACAGTCGATACCTACATAACCAAACAACAACCCCTTGCAGAATACCGGAAATCCGAGACGAGGAACACTATACAAATCTCTGCACTGTCACAGCACTTTTAAAGTTACTCGTCAACCGTTACCTTTCTTACCTGCATAAATGATAAAGTGGACTTTCACATTCAGTTCAGGGCATGAACGCAAGAAGCTATGGGGATTTGCTGTAGTCTGGGAGCAGAATAAGATTTGTGCCCTCTAGTGGTTGGAGGTACAATAGCGCTTATAATGAATATATTGACAGTCCACATGCCCACCGCACACGTTTTGCTTGCATACAACTTTATTCTGTGAATTAAATAATAGCTTACTTGACATTAACATATTACAAATACAAGGCATGGAATGTGAAATAGCGTTTGACATCATGCCATGATGCAAAAGACCAAATTAATTGAACGGTTTAGTCCAAATCTTATGAAGAGATTCGATCACTTCATATGATGAACAGATTTAGGCTTTTATTCACATATAAACATTGACCAAAGAACATAAACAAAAGCTCAACCGAACCTGCTTGACGTGCGAACAAACCTCTGTGGAAGCTTAAAGGGTTAGTTCACCCAAAAATTCTGTCATTAATTAATGACCCTCATGTTGTTCGACACCCGTAAGACCTTTATTCATCTTCGGTACGCAAATGAAGATATTTTTGTTGAAATCCGATGGCTCAGAAAGGCCTCCAGCAATGACATTTCCTCTCTCAAGACCCATAAAAGGTACTAAAGATGTCGTTACAAAGTTCATCTCACTACAGTGGTTCTACAAAAATTTTATGAAACGACGAGAATAGTTTTTGTGTGCAAAAAAAAAA
Source organism: Paracanthobrama guichenoti (assembly GCA_018749465.1). Lineage (NCBI taxonomy): Eukaryota > Metazoa > Chordata > Actinopteri > Cypriniformes > Gobionidae > Paracanthobrama > Paracanthobrama guichenoti. Next base: position 13,018,719 of record CM031948.1, on the reverse strand, counting down.
AAAAAAAAAAAACTTATAACGACTTATATAGTGATGGCCGAGTTCAAAACAATGCTTCCTGAAGCTTCGGAGCGTTATGAATCAGTGTATCGATTCATGATTCGGATTGCGTGTCAAACTGCTGAAATCACGTGACTTTGTCGCTCCGAACCGATACGCTGATTCATAACGCTCCGAAGCTTCAGGAAGCAGTGTTTTGAACTCGGCCATCAATATATAAGTGGTACTTATATATTACTTACTACTGGTAAGTAATTAATGACATAATTTTCATTTTTGGGTGAACTAACCCTTTAAAGGTGCAGTGTGTGAATTTTAGCGACATCTAGGGGTGAGGTTGTGGTTGCATCACATAGAGAAGCTACGGGGGCCGACACAGGACAAAAATGTCGTTGGAGAGAACAAAGAGTGACTAGTGGTCTGTAGAGAAGTTTGTCCGTTTAGGGCAAACTGTAGAAACATGACAGCGCAAAATGGTGATTTCACTCTAAGGGTGAATGTAGAGAGAAATGGCTCATTCTAAAGTAATAAAAACACAATGGTACATGTAAGGTTTTTATACTCCACTGAAAACATAGTTATGTAGCCTATATTATATTGCATTTCTGGCAATAGATCCTCATAAATACTACACACTGAACCTTTAAAGGGATAGTTCACCCAAAAATTTAAATTCTGTCATTAATTTCTCACCCTTATGTTGTTCCAAACCCGTAAGACCTTTGTTCGTCTTCAGAACACAAATTAAGATCTTTTTGATTAAATCTGAGAGCTCTCTGTCCCCTCCATAGACAGCAATTTAATTAACACTTTCAAGGCCCAGAAAGGTAGTAAAGACATTGTTAAAATAGTCTGTGTGACTCCACATTTGGTTCGAGGATGAACCTCATTGGTTCTCACATGTCAAGCGAACATGCTTGAGCTTCCATTTACCACAACTGATGTGTGAGCTGATGGATGTTTAACTGTGAATAAAAGTCTAAATTTAATGTTCATCATTAAACTTGTACTTGTTGTATTTTACACTACATTAATTAAACACTGAACTTTTCAGTGCAACAGGTTTTCATTGGACATTTTGTTTATACTAGGGTGACCAAACGTCCTGTTTTCCCAGGACTTGTCCTGTTTTCAAGTCCTGTCCTGGCTGTTTTTTATAAAGTGATGAAAATGTCCTGGTTTTCATTATTTTTCATTGGGACATTAAATTGACTGGCACTAGGGCAATTTACAAGTATCTCATTGCCGGGCCGAGTGTCCTGGTTTTCGGTAATCAAAATATGGTCACCCTAGTTTAAACTGTAACTTATGTAGCCTATTTCTTACCTGTTAGCTATGTGCATATTGTAACATTGTAAACTTTTCAAGGCGACTTTTAAGGCAACTTAATGACTTCAGAATGTCTTCTTGTCTATGTGTATCAAGTTGTGTTAAGTTTGGACTGCGTTCAGCCGGCATTCTTCAGACATTATAGGCAATGCCCCAAAATTTAATTGGCTTGAGGGTCTTGAGATGATGGGCTTTGAAAAAGAAGAACTTAAAAAGCGTATTGTCCTAGTTAATAATAATAATAATAATATAACATAGTCATAAGAAAGTAAGGAAACTTGGGAAATCATGGCAAGCAAGGAACGTGTTCACTCAAAACAATAACAGAAATACATATCAACATTAAAATAATTTTAATGCCCAGAGATGAGTACATCAACAAAAATAAAACTACACTAGTATTTGTATGTCTGTGTTTTTGTGCTGTTGCCTGGTTGCAATATAATATTTAGAAACATGATCTTCCCTGCTTCCCATCACAAGAGCACACACAACCCTGATGCAGGAAGTTAAGCTGGTATGATTAACAAAATCGTATAAATCAAATTGTACAAATCATTATATTGTTATCCTGTAACATTTATTTGAAAACGTCTATACATTTTCGTGTGTGTGCGCGTGTGTGTGTGTGTGTGTGTGTGTGTGTGTGTGTGTGTGTGTGTGCGTGTGTGTGTGTGTGTGTGTGTGTGTGTGTGTGTGTGTGTGTGTGTGTCCTATCCTGTTCTAAGAAACAAAGAAAATATTTTATTTTATTTCACTTTTATCTGAGTGATATTTGGCAGTAATGTCCCTGAACTTTTAGGGTGTGACATTTTCGACCACAGCATATTTTATTCAGTCACAGAACAAAAGTGAAATGTCACAGCTTCTATGTGAATAATAACATGGTAACATCTGATAGTGAAAGGTCACGCTCTCTAATTAAAGCCGTTTCAAAGAAAACAGGATCTTTTTCTGTTGCCAAGGATTTCAAGGTGACTGTGTAAATTTGAGCCCGCAGAGAGTAGCTAGCACTCTGTAGAGAAGTTTGTCCGTTTAGGGCTACTGTAGAAACATGACAGCGCAAAATGGCGGTTTCACTGTAAGGGGACCCGCGGTGTATGTAGATAGAAATGGCTCATTCTAAGGTAATAAAACATAACGGTTCATTATATAGGCTAAGGTCTTTATACACCAATGAAAACATAGTTATGTATATTATATTGCATTTCTGTCAATAGATATAAATATATATAAATACTACACACTGCACCTTTAAAGACACCTCTACTCTGAGTTTGTCACAATTCGATATATATATATGTGTGTGTATAAGCATTTATTTACATTTTTATATATACTTATTTATTTGTATTTGTTTTGCATTTATTGCTACGATTCTATTATTCTATGTCGCCCTTATATCAGTTGTTGGCACCCTTCCCCCTAGATAGTGGTATTAGCACTTTTCATTGAAAAATCTAAAATGGTCAATCATCACTTGTGAATACTATATATTTATTTATTTTATGGTATGGCAGTCATTTTGGACTTACACTGACACCTAATGGTGTGAATGTTGCATTACCCAATAGCAAATGTTTCAGGTAGGCCTATGCCATTATGATCTATTCACTTTTTTTTTTTTTTTTTTTTTTTTTGTGCGCCAAACTTTTTGAATGAAAGAAACATTGCTGAATGCACCTTTAAATATAACACTTATTTTCATCATTTTATCAAATCAAACATTCTCAGTATTTGGTGTTGTCTTGCTGAGCTCATTTGTACACCTTATATAGAGCCGAAAGAGATAGAAGAGGGTGAGAGAAGTGGTGAATAAACAGGAGGTGTGTTTATATTCTCTGTCACCTGTGGTCTCTCTCTCCTGCCAGTTGAAGGTTTCCAGAGAAGCTTTTGTATTGATGGAATTCCAGTCCTCTTACTCTCTTTATAAATAGGTTTGACAAAAACCATGGAAAGCCACCAGAGGCTTGTAACAATTTATATGCCTTATTTGATCACTCAGCCTAAAAGATCTGACATTGCACACTTTAACATATTAGATATAGATGCAGGTCTAAAACAGGGGTCTTTAATAGGGGGTCCACAACTCTTAGGGAGTCTGCCAACATTTTTGATCTCAAAAAATTGTTTGTGAAATAATGAAAATGTGAGAATAATACAATATTAAGTTGACTAAGCAGAAGTTCAGCTAAATGTTTAATTGTCCCTCCCACTGTAAAATGTGTTAAGCAAACCTAAAATGTACTAATGATTATTTTAATGGCTTTGCAATGTAGGCTATACATAATTTACATGCATTAATATGGTACTAGATGTGAATATGGGGAAGACAGTAAATGCAACAGTTTTATACAGTAGCAGGGAATTCCTGCACTCCCCCTCATCCACTAAGGAGTCCATGGCCTGATAAAGACTAAAGACTGGTTTATAGTATTATTTACCACTTTAAACAAATTTATCCACCAGGTCCCCAAATCATATGAACTCAGTGACAAGGGTGTGTTGAAACACACTATATTGCCAAAAGTATTGGGACGCCCCTCCAAATAATTGAATTCAGGTGTTCCAATCACTTCCATGGCCACAGGTGTATAAAAAAAGCACCTAAGCATGCAGACGCTTCTACAAACATTTGTGAAAGAATGGATCACTCTTGGGAGCTCAGTGAATTCAAGCGTGGTACCGTGATAGGTTGCCAACTTGCCACCTGTGGAACAAGTCTATTTGTGAAATTTCCTCACTACTAAATATTCCACGGTCAACTGTTAGGCCCAATCCCATTTCTACCCCTTAGCCCTTCCCTTTCCCCTTCATTTTGCATGTTCATGTGAAGGGGTAGGGGTGTCTCGATTCTCTTTTGGCTGAAGTGGTAGGGGTAAGGGGAAGGGCCAGATAGCCCTTCAAACTAAGATTTTTCGGGACCACAGTACAAACGAAGGGGTATGATGAATTTCCCTCCATACACTGACTACAGTGTTGCTAGAATGGGTGTAGTGATGTTGCCACTCTGGATCGATTACTTATGTGTTGTCTGGATGCCAGTTTCTCCGTAGACAACCATTTGAGTGATGTGAACTAATAATTAATAAATTAATACAGTTAAAAAAAAATCTGGTCATCCTTCATATTAACGCAGTCGATATTTATATCACGTATAGTCTGTAAACTCTTGCATCTCCAAGGCAACAACTGACTCGTTTGTATTACATTACAAAGAGCTCCGTTATCGTAGCACCAGAGTAGAAAAAGAAACCATATTCGTACCGGCCGGCTCGGATCGGCACGAATGGAACGGATAACAAACAAGGAGTTCAAACAAATAAACAGTTAACGAACAAACAGTTTGGCCCAATGGAAAAGCAGCTTCACCAGTCTTGTATGTTCTGTATCATTCTGTATCGTCTTAGGAAACTCAATAGCTCATACGTTTTTGAACTGAAAACGTATAGGATACAGTGCAAAACAATGTTGGGAGTGAGTAATTTGTTATACGTTCTTGCGCCTGATTTCTGTTAGATATAGCCCATGCACTTCATTGCTGTTCATAATGGTTAAATGTTACAGAACACTAATAAAAGAAGGATGACATATGATGACGTGTAATGGTGTAGTATTTCTTTGGGGAATATTTTCACCCCTACGCCTTGCCACTCTGTTTCAGGCGAAGGGGTATAAAATAGAATTGGGATTGGGTCTTAGTGGTATTAAAACAAAGTGGAAGCAATTGGGAACAACAGCAACTCAGCCATGAAGTGGTAGGCCACATAAAGTCACAGAGTGGGGTCAGCGCAAGCTGAGGTGCACAGTGCGCAGAAGTCCAACTTTCTGCTACAGTCAATAGCTACAGACCTCCAAACTTCGTGTGGCCTTCAGATTAGCTCAAGAACAGTGTGTAGAGAGCTTCATGGAATGGGTTTCCACGGCCGAGCAGCTGAATCCAAGCCTTACATCACCAAGTGCAATGCAAAGCGTTGGATGCAGTGGTGTAAAGAATGCTGCCACTGGACTCTAGAGCAATGGAAACATGTTTTCTAGAGTGACGAATCACTCTTCTCTGTCTGACAATCCGATGGACGAGTCTGGGTTTGGCAGTTGCCAGGAGAACGGTACTTGCCTGAATGCATTGTGTCAAGTGTAAAATTTGGTGGAGGGGGGATTATGGTGTGGGTTGTTTTCCAGGGGTTGGGCTTGGTCCCTTAGTTCCAGTGAAAAAAACTCTTAATGCTTCAGCATACGAAGACATTTTGGACAATTTCATGCTCCCAATTTTGTGGGAACAGTTTGAGGATGGCCCTTCCTGTTCCAACATTACTGTGCTCCAGTGCACAAAGCAAAGTCCATAATGACATGGATGAGCGAGTTTGGTATGGAGGAACTTGACTGGAACAGAATCCTGACCCAATAGAACACCTTTGGGATGAATTAGAGCAGAGACTGCGAGCTAGGCCTTCTCATCCAACATCAGTGACTGACCTCACAAATGCGCTTCTAGAAGAATGGTCAAAAATTCCATTCCCATAAACACACTCCTAAACCTTGTGGAAAGCCTTCCCAGAAGAGTTAAAGCTGTTATAGCTGCAAGGCCGACTCCTTATTAAACCCAACAGATTAAGAATGGGATGTCATTAAAGTTCATGTGCATGTAAAGGCAGGCATCCCAAAACTTTTGGCAATATAGTGTATCTTATAACTGTTCTCCTTCAGTAGTGACATGGTAAATTACATTATCCAATAATGACAGTGCATTTACCAATGCAGGAGGATAGGATAATCTCTTCTGCTGTTTCCAGAGAAGGTACAGAGTCGCACATCCCCTGCTCTCCAGTTCATGCCTTTCCTTTTTAAGGCAGCTTAGATAAACCTTCTGCTCAATATGTGCTCATCTGTTTACCAGCTTTAGGTTCTGCTTCTGCCCCCAACAATCTTAGAATGTGACATTTTCTCAAGATGTTATCAGGGCATTTGCAAATGGCAAAGCAATGCAGTGACATCATTGTGGCAATTTATGGAATCCAAATGTAAATTTAATTTGAATTTTAGTTCAAGTTTTAGTTATTTTGTACACACACACACACACACACACACACACACACACACACACACACACTTTTGTTAAAGTTTATTTTATTTCAAGTAATGGAATTTTTTGGAGTTTTTATTTTTTGTTTGTTAACTATAATATCCCTGGCCCATACAATCAAAGTTAATGGGGTCCAAAAAACAAAACAAAAGAAACCAAGAAAACACCATTTCTCAAAATATGTTCTTTTGTATTTCACACAGGATAGTAATTCATACATGTTTGGAACTACATGGGGGTGAGTAAATGATGAAACATTTGTATTTTTGTTGATTTATTATCCCTTTAATTATAAAAAAGAATGGTGAAAAACATGCATGTGTTTGGAGGTTTGGTGTCCACAACTGTGATTAGGGGCACAACTTGTCATCTCTCTCACTTCATACTCAATATTCTTGTGGCAAGAGTTAGGACAGCTTGACAGTAAGTGAAAGAGATAGGATGGTAGAGATTTGGGGGTAGGATGGGAGAGTGAGAGTGGGGCTGAAGGAGTTTGGGGTAGATGGGGAGGGAGGGGGCAGAAGCCTACAAATAGCCACAGATGATCATGCCATGCGCTCATTCTGTCTCTGTCCTCTCTGGAGGGTGTTTGTATTCATCTAGTCTGCCTGTTTTATGCTCCAACATGAGCCACTCTTATGCCTCCTCCTCAGCCTCTTCATACCGTCGAATGTTTGGTGGTCCAGGCTACCTGACACCACCAATGTCCCGTTCTATGTTTGGCCGAGCCTCCACAGGGGGTTCCGGAAGCTCTAGGGTCAGCTCCAGAGTCTACGAGGTCTCCAAGTCCTCCAATTCTTCTCCTGGATTCTCCAATTATCGAGCCTCCTCCTACAGTATGCCCAATTTATCTGCGGGCTATAACCGCTCCTATGGCGGGATGGGTGAGACACTGGACTTCAGCCTGGCAGACGCGCTCAACCAGGAGTTTCTCCATACACGCACTAATGAGAAAGCTGAGCTTCAGCACCTAAATGACAGATTTGCCAACTACATTGAGAAGGTTCGCATGCTGGAGCAGCAGAATCAGGTGCTGGTGGTTGAGGTGGAGCGTTTGAGGGGGCGGGAGCCCAATCGCATCGCCGACCTGTATGAGGATGAGATGAGGGAGCTGAGGAGAGAGATCGAAGTGGTGACCAATCACAGATCACGTGTGGAGGTGGAGCGGGACAACTTGGCAGATGACCTGCAGAAACTGAAAGTCAGGTAAGATGCATGAAGCATGAATACTCCACTGGAAAAAAACATCTCAAACCTACCTAAGTTGGTTTAACAGTCTTCCAGTCTAGTCAGGTTGGTTTTGGAGGGATCTTGGACACTTCTCAGCTAGTCAGGCTGCGAGAAACCAGTTGGCTGCCCAGCTAACCTCCAGCTTCAAGATTCCAAAAAAATGTTTTCACAGTGATGCCATAGAAGAACCATTTTGGGTTCCTCAAAGAAGCTTTTTGAACAGTGCTTAAAAGAACCATTTTTGTAAAGAAGTGTGAAGAACATTTTAATAATCTAAAGAATCCTTTTCTACTATGAAGAACCTTTTGTGCATTTGAAAGGTTCAATGGTTATTAAAAGGTTAGTTCAACAAAAAATGAAAATTCTGTCATTAATTACTTACCCGCATGTCGTTCATCTTCGGAACACAAATGAAGATCTTTTTAATTAAATCTGAGAGACTTGTTTGTGCAAAAAAAATAATAATTTACTACTTTATTTACAAAATATTAATCTCCATCACACGTTCAAGGGAGCACCACAACACATGCGACATGTTGGAGATTAATATTTTGCAAATAAAGTGGTAAATTATGTTTTTTTATGCAAACGCAGCACTTAAAAAAATTGGGGTTAAACCAACTCACATGGATTACTTTATCTTTCTGGGGCTTGAAAATGGTAGTTGCGTAGGCTGTCAATGGAGGGACAAAAAGGTCTTCATTTGTTTTCCGAAGATGAACAAAAGTCTTACAGGTGTGGGATGACATGAAGGTGAGTAATTAATGACAGAATTTTTGGGTGAACTAACCCTTTAAGATTCTTTATGGAACCACAAATGACAATAAGCATTCTTTTTAAGAGTGTTGGCCAGACTGTGAATTTGACAAGACCATTTTAACCAGGCAAAAGCAGCTTTTTTTTTTCTTTTTTTTTTTTTTAAAAATGGAACACAAATGATAGTTTCTGTTTGGAAGAATACAGTTGAAAAACATGCAATTTCGTTCAAAAATATATTCAGATTTTATGCATGTATTCTTTGTGGCAGTGAAGCTGTCAATCCACACTTGAGTTTCATATTTAGAAACAGTGCTTTACATAACAATCCAGAGTTTTTCAGAGCCAACAGGGGAACGAACATGATATTTCCCAGTCACAAACACCTCATAAACAACAAGACAACAACACACTCTCGTAGCAATTCGTAACCATTTCACTTTTTGCTGAAATGGTGGCTAATTTGATGTGTATATGAATGTGTATGATCTCCTTCAAACATTTTCGTATGATCTGCTTAAGCCCCACTGATGGTTATGTTTAGGGGTGGACATTCTTGCTTAGTTTTTTCTTAAAAAAATCATACGTTTTCATAAATCAAATTCAGTACCTTGTAAAATAGTTGTTTTGTCATGAGATCAGGTCTGAGAAAGAAAGAGAAGTGACCAGTTAAAATGAAATTTGTTTCATCAATTGAGAGTGTCAGTTTTAAACCAGTTTATTATTGAGGTTGTAAAGCTTATGCTATATTAAAGCATGCACTTTATCTCATGAAATATCTCTACTAAGCTGAGAAGGGACGTTTCTTTTACTTTTAAAGGAACTTTAAAGGACTTTTCTCACCTAAAATAATTTTTTTTAGAATATGTAATATGTTGGAGGGATTAATATGTCTTCTCAAAATACAGGCAAATAAAAGCAGTTGGAAAGGAAAAGATATAATGGGTTATATAATGGGTTTGATAAGTCAGGCTGAGAGACCACAGGGGACAAGTGTTTCAGGGTCATTGGATTGTTCTTTATTTAATGCTGAAAAGAGTTTCAAATTGCCTCTCTCAGCAGTGACCAAGAAATAATTGTAGACTTTATCCGGTCTACCAGCATTATGTGCTAAATAAAATGCTATATCAGACCTTGAGAGGTTATTAAAGGCTTAAGGAAACTGCCTTTTTAAAGGAAGCTATTGTCCTCTCAAACATGTTGTTTACAATAGCCTAGCTTTACTTCCTATTCAGGAGTTAGTCAGCCTAAAAGTGCTGGCCCCACTCCACCTTCCAGTGCGAAGAGCATTTGTGTGAGGTTGTTGTGCACCTTCGGTCTATAAAAGGAAAGGAAAGAGGCTGGTTGTAATAAATATGACATCTATAACTCCCTTCTCCCTCTTCTTCTCACCAGGCTTCAGGAGGAGATAGCACTGAGGGAGGAGGCAGAGAATAATCTGTCTGCTTTCAGAGCAGTGAGTTCCCTAAACACCCCCCTCCCTGTCCCCCATATTGGTTTTATTAATGGACATTAAAATGTGGCATAGATTTAGTTTGGTATCACATCCACTCTTAGGACGTGGATGCTGCCACTTTGGCCCGCCTGGATCTGGAAAGACGTATAGAGACTCTCCAGGAAGAGATTGCCTTCCTCAAGAAGATCCACGAGGAGGTCAGCACATTTAGACTTTTCATTTATTTTGTCTGTGCCATTTTGACTTGTTGGTGCACACACAAACCACACAAACTAGCTAATAATATTGTAGCTTTTCCAGTAACAAACCTTTTTAGCCTACAAGTACTGTAACATAATACAACGTTCTTGTTTGTCACACAAAGTTGTTGTTTGCCTCCAGGTAGGTCAGCTAAAGTATAACAGATTTTGTGTTCTCTGTCTTCAAATGTAGCTCTGAAAATTCAACTTCAAAAAATGATTCACTGATGCATTTGAGTCCCTTTATTTAGGGCCTTGTCAGTGTTTACAAGTTTTACCTTTTAGCTTTTTTTAGCCCGGTGTTGAATTAAAGGGATAGTAAACCCAAAAATGAATGATTTACTCACCCTCAAGCCATCATAGGTGTATATGACATTCTTCTTTCAGGCAAATTAAATTTTATTCGTCAGAAAGAAGAATGTCATATACACCTATGATGGCTTGAGGGTGAGTAAATCATGGGCTAATTTTCATTTTTAGGTGAACTAACCCTTTAACAAACCGCTCTGTGTTCATATGGGAACCACCAGCACGGTGTTAAAGTAACACTGAAGCAGCCTTAGATGAAATCAACTGAAAAGACATTAAATCTCACTTATAACAAACCAGTTTGACTTTATTCCTGTCATTTGTCTACAGTTCTTTTTGAGATTTAACAGAGGTTTAGATATTGATGTATTATTGAAAATGTTTGGTCACCATTATGGTGATCAGTGTTTGCTTTAAGCCGTAAACCAAAATCATTAAGTGATGTAGTTTTCACTTTAACACCCTGCTGGTGGTTCCCATACGAACGCTGAGTGGTGTTATTTTAACACCGGGGAATTTACTGTGTATATTAACTTTTTAGCTATATTAACGTATATGCACTTGTAGTGTTGCTAGCTTTTAAAGCTTTAAGCTACTTGTAGTTTAAATAGCTTCACTTAACTACAGCTTAAAGCTTTAAAAGCTAGAGTTTCAAAGTAGCTTCCCCAACAATGAGCTGAGTGAATCTTAGAGCTCTATTAGAGCTTCATCTGTTCCTAAAGTTACTTTAAAACACAGCATGACAGGCCTCTGTTTCAGGGCCAGCTGTGTGTATGTTTGAGATTAGTCCTGCCAGTAGTCCTATCATCAACAATGCCATGCTACTTTATTAGAACAAGCACAAACACATACACACAAGCCTTTTTTTTCTTCCTGTCTGTGTTAGGAAATCCGTGAGTTGCAGGCCCAGATGCAAGAGACCCAAGTCCAGATCCAGATGGACATGTCCAAACCAGACCTGACTGCTGCCCTGAGGGACATCCGTGCTCAGTATGAGGGCATCGCTGCAAAGAATATCGCAGAGGCCGAGGACTGGTACAAGTCAAAGGTGAGACAGAACAAAGTGAGAAGTGAAAGGAGAACCTGCTGATCTTTGACCTCTGTTTTTTTTTCACCATCAGGTGTCAGACCTTAACCAGGCGGTGAGCAAGAACAATGAGGCTCTCAAACAATCCAAGCTGGAGTCCATGGAGTTCAGACACCAGATCCAGTCCTACACCTGCGAGATCGATTCCCTCAAGGGCACTGTGCGTTTATCTGTTCTATCTGATGTGGATTGCTCTATTTCTTGTCATTCTTCGTGTGTCATTCATCTCTTTCTCTCTCACTCTGTAGAACGAGTCTCTAATGAGGCAGATGAGAGATATGGAGGATCGCCACGGTCGTGAGGCCGGTGCTTTCCAGGACACCATCGCCAGGCTGGAGGCGGAGATTGCTAACATGAAGGACGAGATGGCGCGTCACCTGCGAGAATATCAGGACCTGCTCAACATTAAGATGGCTCTGGATGTGGAGATTGCCACCTATAGGAAGCTGCTGGAAGGAGAGGAGAGCAGGTACAGGACAGGAAATGAGACAGATATGTCCTTGTTTTTAACACACTCCATCCTTTCTGCTTATCATGATGGCGTTTCCTTACATTTTTATCTTCCTTCCTCTCCCACGTTAAAGGATTGTGATGCCCATGCAGGCGTATTCCACTATAAGTTTTAGAGGTAAGATGAAAACCTTGTTATACTTTTAACTAGATGTTTCCTCAGAGGCCACAGGGAGGCACTGTACCTGATTGAATGCAATTTGTGATGCCTTGTGTATGATTTTAGTTAGTATAATAATTAGGCTATAATTATTAGTATAATTGTGACCCTGGACCACAAAACCAGTCATAAGTTGCACGGGTATTTTTGTGGCAATAGCCAACAATACATTGTATGGGTCAGAATTATCGTTAGGATATTAAGTAAAGATCATGTTTCATGAAGATGTTTTGTACCTACCGTAAATATATAAAATAATATTTTTAGTAGTAATATGCATGGCTAAGGACTTCATTTGGACAACTTTAAAGGTGATTTTTCTCAATATTTAGATTTTTTGCACCCTCAGATTCCAGATTTTCCAGATAGTTGTATCTGGGCCAAGTATTGGCCTATCCTAACAAACCGTACATCAATGGAAAGCTTTATTCAGCTTTCATATGATCTATAAACCTAGAAAAGTTTTTTAAAATTCAAAAATGACTGGTTTTGTGGTCCAGGGTCACAATTGTTAGTATAATTTAATGTTAATATATTTGTAATAATATTTGGTGTCAGTAAGATTTTTAAAAAAAAAAAAAAATTTTAATCATCAAAATTATTATTATTACTAAAGAAAATTCTATTTCAAATAAATGCTGTTCATATGAACTTTAAATTAATCAAAGAATCCTGAAAAAGTATCAGTTTCCACAAAAATGTTAAGCAAAAAAAAAAAAATGTTTGTAACTTTTACAATAAGGTGCCATTTGTAATGTAATTTCATCATTGAACAATACATTATTAAAATCAAATGTTCTGTTTCAAATGTATCTGTTAATATTATTTAATGGGCTTGAGCTATCGTGAACTAACTATGAACAGTTGAAGGCTATTTTCATTAACTAAAGTTAACAAGGGATAACAAAAAACATTGTAACAAATGTATAGTTAATGTATTCATTAAAGGGATAGTTCACCCAAAGATATTTGGAAGAATGTTTGTAACCAAGCAGATCTCGGCAGCCATTGACTACCATAGTAACATTCTTCCAAATATCTTCCTTTGTGTACAGCAGAACAAAGAAATCTATACAGGTTTGGAACAACTTGAGGGTGAGGAAATGACAGAATTTTAATTTTGGGGTGAACAAATTTGAATTGAACTAATGTTACCTTATTGTAAAGTTATACTGGAATGTTTCCTGAGCAGCAAATCAGTTTAGAATGATTTCTGAAGGATCATGTGACACTGAAGACTGGAGTAAACTGTTGCAAATCCTTACATTTTAAAATATATTTTTATAAAAACGTATTTTAAATTGTAATAATGTTAAAAAAATGTAATTTCTTTACTGTATTTTTGATCAAATAAATGCAGCATCGTTGAGCATGAGGCTTGTTTAAAAAACATCTCCAAACATTTGAATGGTAGTGTATATGTTTTTATTAATATAATTTCAACAGAGACGAGTCCAGAGCACCAACAGAGAGCATCAGAAATGCACTCAAAGAAAACTGTCCTGATCAAGACCATTGAGACGCGTGACGGAGAGGTGTGATGTATGCGTGCACACATTCAAACATTTCACTTCCATTTCAGTGTTTGTCCTTGTTCATTCTATGGCAAGCCGTTCTGACTTTTATTCATTCCCAGGATATGAATTTGTGATAACTAGTGACAATTTAATCAGGAATTAGATTTCTACTATGATGACCATTTTTGGCATCAGGAATTACATTTCCACTAGTAAAAATGTTAATTCTTGACATCGACAATGATGTCATCATTTGCAGAAATACAAATCCTTTATATCAACAATTGAATTTCAACAAGTATAAACTATAATTCTTGATATCTGTAATTGTATTTTCACTAGTGAAATGTCACCATAGGCTGTGGCAAGCCATTTTGACTTTTATTCATTCTTGATATCAACAATTCAGTTTTCACTAGTTAAAATGCTAATTGTATTTGTATTTCTGATATGTGAAATTGGAATTTCAACTAGTAAAAAATCAATTCTTGATATCAATATGGCAATAAATGAGTTATTCTTTGATAACTCAAATGGCATCCTATGGTGAATTAACATTTTTACTAGTGGAAATGTTATTACTGATATCAAAAACGCTCATTGTTACTAGTAGAAATCTAATTCCTGATATCAAAAATAAGCATTTTAACTAGTGAAAATCGAATTGTTGATATCAAGAATTCATATCCTGTGAATGATTATGCATGACTATGCTTTACATTTCACTGCCGGTTGTATATTCTGTATATAACTGTGTATGTGACAAATAAAACTCTTGAATCTTGAATGATTAAAAGTAAACACGGCTTGCCATAATCTCCATCAGAAAAATCAGGTTCACCTCAGGTGCAATAAAATATTTCTGTAGTCAAAATACTCTTAATAAAAAGCATTTACAACTTGACTGGTGACAGGAAGAGATGATGCAGTCTGTGTTTGAATTTAAATTAGTCTACTGCCCCCTACAGGTGGTGAGTGAATCTACACAGCACCAGCACGACATCATGTAAACCTCAGACAAGGAGCCGCAACTAAAGAATCAAACAAAGACGAAAATACAACCTTTAGGACAGTTAATCATATTCTGTACTTTTTCTGTACTCTCCACACATCCTAAAAGTGACGAGCACATCTGCATGAGTGGGAGAAGAGAGAGATCACTTTCTTTTCAAATCTTTATTTTTATTTAGGTATATGGAATGATGTAAGGTAGATTAAACTAAGTTTCAAATAAAGTCAAAAGAATGATGGAAATGAATGAAGGGTGAGTGCAGTAAATGGAGAGAGGTGGAAAACAGACTAAGCTAAGAAAATTGTGAGGATGTACCAAGCATAAAAAATAAAGATACCTAAAACCAACACATTATATTATGCATTCTCTCTGTGTTTGTGTGTGTGTGTCTGTTCACCTATACATAGTATAAAAATGTACAGACCGAAATAGACAGATAAATAATAGAGCACAAGAGACACAGTGAATTCACAAACTTTACTATAATAACCAGGCCCATACAAACACATGCTGTTGTACAGTGTTAAAAAAAAAAAAAGTTGATGTCAGATTGTCAAAGGTTTCATTGCATGAGGACTTTTTTGTCTTTTAAGACTATGCTCCGTTATCAGAAAGTAAGTTAAAAAGAAAATATGACTCGGCATGTAAAACCGAAACAAACAAATTAAACTAATAAATATCACCATCCATTCACCTGTCGGGACTCAAAATCCCTTGAAAAACAATTAATTAGAATTAAACCAATATCTAATAAATATGAGAGGCCATGTTGAAATGGATATACTAAATGTGCATTATATGTACATAACAAAGAGAAAGAGAGAGAGAGAGAGAGAGAGAGAGACACCATGGTAGAAACAGCTCATTTCAATTATCTGTATGAAGATGAGCATGAAAACTTATTTTTGAAAGAAACTGGGGGTGTTTATGTCATGCAGTTTGCCCCGATGGATTGCAGGGGTCTTTTTAAGAAGGATGTTGCCCTCTTGGACACCATAAATGTTCACTTGCATGGCACTGCAAACTAGTTTTATACACCGCAGTAACTGAACAGTCATGGTGACACCTGTTGCACTTGCATCAGAGGGGACAAATCGACAGTTTTTGCATCATTGTTCTGTGTCCTTGTTCTTTGTAGTTCTTCCCCCAATACTCCATAACATTCACTCCGTCCCTGAGTAACATCTTCACTTTTTTTCCACCATCTTGACTTGTCCTCGTTCGTTTTAAATCACCAGGTGTTCAGCTCTGCGTCCCAGAGTGGACCAGGTGGCTCTGATCAGCAGAAATATGGCTCTTTGCCCTACAGCCTTTCTGAAACAAGGCGAAGGAGTTATATTCTCCTGAGAGAGTTTCTAACTGGTGACTCGAAGGCACCCCTGCTCGACAGTATTTGGTTCAGTCCTGGGCCGGAATGCGGGATCTCACAGTACAGACACTGACTGGTGGAATCCACAGACTTTACTATGAGAAAGGGGGGGCAGCTGACTTCGACATGAGTCAGTGTTATTGTACAAAGACAAGATTCAGCACCAACTGATGAATTAGTCACAAACAAACAGAAACAGCAATATCGTGAAACACTGATGAACGGGCAACACGTTAATTCACCACACTGACGTTTTTAGAAAATAATTTGACAGAATGGAGCCCAGATTGATTTTCTTTTTTTGGACCATCTCATCCCATATGTTTTCAATATTAGGTGAACAGAATGCCACATTTCAGGCACATGTTCAGGGAAAGTGTATTAGTGTAACTGTGTGTGTGAAAGCAGCTCTTTAATACAACCATGGTCTTGGAATGATGTGTCCAGTATTATAGTTAGAAGTGCTTTAATTGATCCGTTCCGAATGGTGAGGAGACCCAAGCCTCTGTGCGTGCGGTACCAAGGGTCAGGTCAGCACCAGATTTGTGTGTGTGTGTGTGTGTGTGTGTGTGTGTGTGTGTGTGTGTGTTTATTTGTGAATAAGTGCGTATGGTCAGACCCGAACATGTGGTCCAACCCCAGAAGTGAGGGGGACGGTAGAGCCACAGTCATAGTCCATATCCACACTTGTGTGACCCGAAGCCATCAGCCCGCCCACAGGATAAGCGCGTCCATCCACCTGTCTGTCCCGAAAACTCTGGATGTAGCTCTGCCAAAGAGAAAAACACTTAAACAGGCCTATACATCATAGGTATAAATTCAAAATATGACTACATTATGTAGTGGTTCCCAACCACATTCCTGGAGGCCCACCAACAGTGCATATTTTGCATGTCTCTTCAATCAAACACACCTGATTCAAGTCATCAGCTCATTAGTAGTGACTCCAAAATCTGACAAAGTCAGACAAAGGAGACATGCAAAATGTGCACTGTTGGTGGGCCTCCAGGAACGTGGTTGGGAACCACTGTTATACAGAAAACATAAAGAGGCTAAACCGTATTTGCCTGACACAAGAATAAACCTCATTAGTTGGGCTTCCGTGACCAAATTTGAATGCTGTAAACATTTTTCGTTGATCAATGTTTATGTGTGAATAAAAGCCTAAATTAAACCTGTTCATCATATAAAGTGATAGTGTATCTTTAAAAAACTTGGATTAATCTCTTCATGAATGCTTTGAAGCATCAGAGTTTAGGGTGAACAGACTTTCAATGGAGGGACAGAAATCTCTCAGATTTTAATAAAAAAATATCTTAATTTGTGTTTAGATGATGAATGAAAGTCTTATGGATTTTGGAACGGCATGAGGGTGAGTAACTGAGGACTGAATTTTCATGTTTGGGTGAACTAACCCTTTAAAAGGTCAACCTATTTTAAAATTTATCACATTATTCTCATGAAGATGTGTCAAGCTTGTCATGTGACACCGCTGGCACAATAGTGGAAAAATAAAATAAAATGATACACTAGTAGTCATATACTAATGTATCAGTTTTATTTCATTTTTTGCTTTTTATCTAAAATATTCACAAACTACACAATATGTAATTTTCGCCGCTAGAGGTCGCTTATTCAAAACAAAGGCGTAGCTTGATGACGCCTTGATTTCGGGGAATCATGGGAGTTGTTGTCTTCACCTCTACAGACGGTGGAAAAGAATATGACGGGACGCGGGCAGAAATCATATTCATGGATAAGCTAATGTATTAAAGATTTCTTCATGTTACTGTAGTATGAAGCAGGGTGGGGCTGAAAGCTGTTGGAGCGGAACGAGGCCGCTGGAGCGATTGCTAATGAGAGACAAGTGCAACACACGGCTCGAGAGCAGTGGAGCTTTTGTTATTCCAAATCTTACATATTGTGCCTTTACCTAGATTGTGAAATATCAGATTTTTTAGATATGTAAATAAATGTATTTTGCCTGTTACACACATTTATGATCATGCTAATAGATAAGTGCCTTCATGTTAGTTTATGCTGCAATGCACAGAATCAGAGTCTGTCGGATTTGCAACAGGTTAATTCATTCACTTCTCCTGAATGTCATGAAAGTGGCCAGTGAACTTGGAGAAGAATAAAATATTTTTTTTAGTTTCCTATCCAATGTGTTTCTGACATAAAACACATCAAATTATGTTTTAAAGGGTTCAATTATTTCCCACAGGTTTTTTGCTTCCATAGACATCAATGTGTATTTTACAAACTATAAATGTTTTTGCTAGTACCTATGTATTTAAATGTCTGAAACCTAAAATAAACATTACGTGGTTGAAAACACTTAACAGATATGACAAGTCTCTCTCTGGCTTAGCGCCAGTCAAAGCACAAAAGCAGATTTGAATTTAGCAGTTGATCACATGACACACTGAGCATTCTAATCACACTGGTGTGATTGTATGCATCAAATGGTTAAATAGATTCTCCATCCAGATAATTAGAAAAATTAACTTTTGTTACTTTTCAGTGGCATTTTTTGTCACTTTTTGGCCCCAATAATTTCAAACCCTGTTCTCCAGTATACGTATACAAGTTTGAGAAAGTATGCATGTATAGGATGGTCTCACAGGATAAGAATATGTGGACTCACAGGAGAAAGTACATCTCCATCAAAGCGTCGTATAGGGTTGGGTTTCCTGCGGTAGGCAGGCTCTGGGTGCAGGGCTTTGGCGGCATGTGTGTGGTGCGAGTTCTGCGGTTGCTTCCTTTTTTTCTTCCTGCTGCTCTCCCTCCTCTCCTCCTTCTGACGAATACGCATGAGCTGAACTCGCCGCTGCTGACGACTGATCATCACTGAGAAAGAGAGAAAGAGTGCATTACATAACAGTAAAATACATTTTGAACATTATAGGCAGAGTTCACTCAAAATTGAAAACTGTTTCTATACAAGTGTATGGGAACTAACACTGTCAAGCAAATGGAAGCACCACTAAAGTACCATAGGTGTAGTAATACAGCACACATGTGATATGTGATATATTATTCCCAGGCCATTCAATAGCTTAATGCAATGAACACAGACAGAGTATGTTTACATGCACTGTGTTAGAGGTGTACTATAACCTGCATATACACATTTTTCCTTTAATCATCCATTATTTTCTACAGTCATGCACACTCTTCAAAAATCTACACGTTTACACACATAAGCCGCATTCTCTGGCACAAACCAAGGTGTAAAACTGCTTTCTCTTAATCCTTTAAATGGCGTAAAGAAAACAGTTTGTGGTTGCATGATGTTTCAGAAAGCTGCTTTCTGACAAAATCCTGGAATTTTCTTAAGTGTATGTAAAATCTTTATTCACTGATAATCTTGACAGAGCATGCTCTGTTACAAGAAACCTAGCGAAAAATAAGCGTAACATATATACATAAAAATAAACATAAGCACAAAATTTAGTATAGAATAGGGCTACACGATTTGGGGGAAAGACTAATTACAATTTTTCAGATAAAATTTGTGATTAAATGCATTTTTTTTTTTAAAGATCTCCAGGTTGCAATAGTATATTAGTATTGTAATAACATTATTATTTAATGGGATAGGTCACCCAAAAATGAAAATTCTGTCATTAATTACCCTCATGTTGTGCAACTATTCTCTTACCTTCATAAAATTAAGGCTGAACCACTGGAGTCACATGGACTATTTTAACGATATTTTTACTACCTTTCTGGGCCTTGAAAGTGTTAATTAAATTGCTGTCTATGGAGGGGTCAGAGAGCTCTCAGATTTAATCAAAAAGATCTTAATTTGTGTTCTGAAGATGAACGAAGGTCTTATGGGTTTGGAATGACATGAGGTTGAGTAATTAATGACAGAAACATTTTCAGTACAACTGTAAAATAACAATTCTAATATTTATTAATATTTAAACTTTTAATTTGGCTGAAAACTGCAGGGAGCTCTTAAATTCGCAATGAAACAGAAGTAATGTGACATACATCTGAGTAAAACAGATTATTAACCAAGAAAAAAAAAATGCAGGGTGTGACATTGATTGTTAATTGGATTTAAGTCAAAAACGTTTAAAAAAAATTAAACATGCATGTTTGAATTGTTCACAATAAGAACTATAACCTGATTTAAAATATACATGTGAGCTGTAAGCGTGCAAATGAACACGGTGCTGCACTTTGCTCTAAAACTCACTGTGCATATGTTTATTACTTAATAAAATCGCAGCCTTTGCTATTGATAATCACACTAAGCCATATTTAAAAATTTTGATTAATCATTCAGCTCTAGACAACTTTTATGGCATTTTTGGAGTTTGACAGCATTTGTGCCTATTCACTTTCAAAAGAGCACATTCTGCTAAATGTCTCGTGTTCCATGGAAAAAAGAAAATCACGCAGTTTTGGAATGACATGAACGTTTTCGCATTTCACCTTCATGTTAACGCTTTCTTTAAGACATTTGACATTAAAAACCATTCAGTGGACACACACTTTACTGAACTGGAAACTGCCTTGGAGAGACAGACAGAGAGAGCCTCTCCATGACCTGATGCTCAGCTCTGCATGATTGTTTCTGTGATCATTAGTCACACAGGCCTGAGAGCACACCGACAGACAGGAACCATCTGCTGTGCTGCACACGCATTCATACAAATCTTCTCCTCCTCTCCGGTACAGTAAATCTACAAGAACAGTGTGTCACATACTCCAAACAACACTCTTGTCTGTCCCTGACTCACCCTTCGTGTGGGAGTAGCCCTCTGCCGTCACTCTCCACTGCACCAAAACACCCAGCAGGGCGAGAGCAGGCCAGGCTCCCAGGACCACCCACGTAGTCCAGCACACCGGCTCCCGGGGGCCCGTTTTCACTCGCTCATAAATGTACCTCACAAGTCCAAAGTGCTCCACAAAATAATCTGTGGCCACGACTATCACTGCAGCCCCGAACACGGCTGTGGAGAGCGTGGTGAAGCATCTCTGCCACTGCAGGGTGAGGACGGCGAATAGCATGCCCAGCCCCAGCAGCACGCCCAGGGGCACCCACACTGACCGTGGGGGGTTGGATGACAGCTCCTCCATGCCTATCAGTGTCCCGATGCCCACCAGCAGGCCCAGGAGCAGCCCCACCATAAAAAGCCCAACGCTCCGTACCAGCATAGTCACCAGGCCGCACAGGGTGCCGATGCCCAGCCCGATGCCCACGCTGGCCTCAACGCTCAGCTGTGTGTCTAATACACGCTCCTTGTAACAGAGCAGGAAGATGATCACAGAACCGAACATCAGACCCGTGAGGAAGAGTACAGCCTTAAAACAGCGGTAACCTGCAAAAGGGAAAGAGAACTGGAGGTGAGAGTTGAATGAGTGAAAAAATGTGCAAAAGAGTGAAGGAGCGAGAAGAGAAAGACATCCAAGATGGATAAATACTGGAAGTTTGTACAGAGTGGCTGATTTCACAGCTCAAGAATAGCAGTTCATTAGCAGTTCAATACTTTCCATAGTTGTCAAAAAAAAAAAAAAAAAAAATTCCCAAACCAAAACACAGCTATGACTTTGAAGTTGAAACACTCGGGATTATACCACATGTAATACTAAATAACATGGTATTTACAAAAAAATAAAAAATAAAATAAAAAAACACTAAAAAATAAAATAAATTCCTTTTAAATGCAACAAGTGATTTTAGGCATCACAACATAATGTACATTATGAAAATGGATATTCATATTGAGATTTGTACATTTTATTTAACCCTGTACAGCCTGACATATGAAATAATTAATTTTTTTTGTCTGCATGTGTGTTTTATGTTTTGTATCATATTTGATACATAAGGCTTTTATGGCTCATATACAGTAGTGTGATACAGTGAAAATACAGAAGTCACATTCAAGAACGAAAAAGAACACCTGGGTCATTCCATGTCGACTCAACCAGAGGTCTCCTGCTAAAAATGTTGATTTAGTTTTTTCTGTTGAAAGAAATACATGATTGAAGAAGAAAGAAAAAATAGTGTTTTGATAGAGGGAAACACAATACATTTCTAGTTTCAGTATTATTTCACACACTTCAGACAATCTTCTTTTATCAGCTGTTTGAAGAGTTACCCACATTTGGTTTTTCAACCATTAAAAATTGATAAAATTCCACAATTTGAACATGGAACTGCACTGAGATCCCCATGTCCGTGGGATTAACCCTTACAGGGCCTTAAAAATGAAGATTACAAAAGAAACGTTTATTAAGAACCAGAATCTAGAAGGATAATAAGATATCTTTAATACTTTTAGAGTTACAGCCACACAATACTTTGGAAAAATAATATTTGTGGCACTCAGACAGGTATGTTCCATGCAGATAGGGTTCATTGTTTTGATAGGAAAAAAACCAAAAACAAGATACATTTCTAGTTTCAACATTATTTGTTCTTCAGCTATTCCTCTTTGAAAGAAAAAAATATCAGCTGTACTTTTAAATAGTGGATTACTCAGTAAATATACATCCATGACATTTACATTTTTAGCTTTCATCGTTATTTATTTCTTTAGGAAAAAAATATATATATTAACAAATAAAAAATTTGAGCTGGGGAAGTTTCTGAAATTTGGGTGATTTGACAAAATATCCCACCTCAATTTATTTATTCTGAGGCATAAAATATGCTCAAATTTGGGGTAGATGTTATTCACACATACTACTTAAATTAAACACATATAAATATCAGTTTTCACCCTATGCCACCCAATAAAATGTCTCATTAAAGGGATAGTTCAACTTATGGAAAAAGCGTTTGAACTGTGAGAGGCGTTACGCTTTCTGTGTAAGCTGAATACGGAGGGCAGTCTGGTAGAAGCTAGATATTGTACTTTATAAAGTTTAAATATGGATATTTTTCTTACACAAACGCATTGCTTCACTTCTGAATCCCCGGAGGCATGTGGATTACTTTTATAATGGATGGATGCACGTTTTTGGGGGTCAAATTTTGGGCTGCCAAGATATTTTTTAATATAACTCTGATTGTATTCGTCTGAAAGAAGAATGTCACATACACCTAGGATGGCTTGAGGGTGAGTAAATCATGGGGTAATTTTCATTTTTGGGTGAACTATCCCTTTAAGATGATATTTTAATGAACGATCAAAGCTCAGTCGTTTTAATTGGGGACATTTTTATAATTATTCTAAAAGGCTTTTTACTTGCTAAAAAAGTATGAACTATGAATCAGATAACAGAAGGCACATAGTAAAGCAAAGTTTATTATCTCATCAATGCCTATCATTCAATGCTATTGTTTGCATTTCTCATGCAAAGTGGGTAGCCATTCAATATATGGCTTAAACAAGGTACATCATCAAAAATATCCATTCACTTCTATATGACAGCTGTTATATGTGGATTTAGGGGGGGAAATTGTATGGTACAAAAAGTAGAATATGTTCCCTTTAAATCTATAGCCATCTCAAGTAGACTGCAGTACAGTTATACAAGCTGTGACCTTATTTAAAACCTCATCAATATTGAAAAGTGGGCAAAAAACAAGTCTCGGAATAAGAGAACATGGGTTCGACACAGAAACAGAATGAAACATTTAAAACCAACACCATAACTCTGAGAAATAATTCTAATAGGGACAGACTGCAAGCATCATGTGCCATTTACAGATTGTTACCATAACATTGTATCTTAGTAATATATACAAACTGTTCCTTGGTAATGCATATATAAACATGAAGACTCAACTCACCAAAGAAGCAATAGATGATTCCGAAGAGACAGCACATAGAGCAGACCACCGAGGGGACCACCTCATAACGTCGTCCCACTCCATCATTACAAGGCTCCAATTGCTCTGGTCCAGCTTCTCTTGAGGGAGGGGCCAGCTTAAAGGCTAAGGTCTGCAAGGTCGACGTCATGGTGACAGTAGTGCACTGGACGGAGCGAACAGGTTGTAGGGAAGGGGTGACTGAGGGAAGGGGAAGGGGCTGGGAAATCAGGGTACACCTCGTGTCCACATGAACCTACCTGTAAAAGAAAGAAAAATCAATGTGTTATAAATAAAGACTGGAAGACCAGAAGTTGCAAAGCCAACATGGAATTAGTAGGAAAATCTAGTCAAGTCAAGCCAAATGTATTTGCATATCAGTTTTCACAATACCCAAAGTTTCAAAGCATCTTTACAGAAAACCATGATGTTAATGTTTATTATATTTTTTACAATTGCTTATAGTCACATTAGATTAGATTATTATATTATATTATATTATTACGATAATATAGTTTACTATAGTATGCTTTTCCTTTACCATCGGGCTGAACGGTTCTCATTGCATAACCGTTCCAATTCAGTGCCGAACCAGGCCACCGGGTATGATTCTGGTTTCATTTTCCAGAACGGTTTGTAATTCTGCCGTACCGTACCAGGCTCAAGTGGAAACACAACTGGAACCATTCGGCCCAATGGTGGAAAAGCGGCTTATATAACTTTATATATAGAAGTATAGTTTAGAATAGTTAAACAATCACACAGTCAGGATTTGCTATATAGTGTATTGCTTTACATGGGAATACTCTATGTACAGGTAAAGTAGGATAAACTATTTATCCCCCAATTAATTATATTGCCGGGCAATGATATAATAAGTTTACATTTCAATGATATAACAATCAAGCAGTTGAGATTTGTTATATAGGAACTATAAAATCTAACCTAAAAAACTCCCTTGTAGTTACCTAGGCCTATGTTTATTCAAGTTTTACAGGTTCAGAACTGTACTGACTCTTTCTCTGTGTCTGAGCCTCTTTGTGAAAGATTTTAGGTAATGTGAGGCTACTTTTATGAAATTTAAACAAGTTGACATGACACTACTGATATACAAGGCCATTACTCACAGATGTCTGTCGTTTCATTTATTCTCTGCTTTACTTCACTCTTCTTCATTCTCTCCCTTATCTCCCCCTACACTGCTTGTTCAGTCATGTCCTTCTCCTCCGTCACATAGTTGTGGTTCATTTTGTGCTTAACGATGCCTAATAACTGTTCTGCGGTCAGGTCTTCTTTCTCTAAATGATCAGTCTAATAAATGGTCACTTCTTCTCTGACAGTTGTGAGATTGTTCTGGCACGGTTTGCTAACTCAGCCATACATCTTAAGTTCCTCTAATTCCAGTTCCCCGTTCTTTATCCAACACTCTTTGACACTGCAGAAAAGTAATGATGTGTCAGAACTGTTGACCAGCAGTGATTGGAACCTCTAAAGTGGTTGTTCCAAGCCATTCGTTTCAATGAACTGGTTTGTTGAAACCATGATTCATAATAACAACAGCTCTTAGGAACCTAATTATACTTTGCATTTGCAATAAACAATATTCAAATAATTGTATGTCTCTTAGCTCAAAGGTTTTTGGATATTTTAATAAAATGCTATTAAAATCGATTTTTGTTGGGATAAAAAGTCATAAAATCAGGTCATAAACATATTTCCTTCAGCATGTTTTCAACCATTAAACTAAATTTTCACCCCATCAGTCAAATCCTCAATACATTCCAAGTGGCCTGAGTCAGTTCACTCATCTATTTTCTGAATATAAACCATACTTGTCTGAAAGTGATGATTTTCAGTTGTAATCCTGCTCATTATGTCCAAAAGAGGGTTCAATGACCTGGTCAGCAACAAGCGGACAACTCTACAAATGCTTGATAGTTGACCGATATTAAGAATTACACAGTTTCTGCCAATCTCATGTTAATCTTGAGTAACTAGAGTAGTACTGCATCCTTCATAACAGCCGAGCTCGTAGAGCCGTGCAGTGGGCAGAGCTAAAGAGTCACGAGCACGCACACACACACACACACACAATGCAGTTTCACTCACTGCCTGCGGTTTCAACTCATGACCGGGAATAAACACACTTGAGGAACTCCATTGCTGCTCCGGAAAAACAAACTGCATTCGCCGTTTCCTTAATGCTGGATTCTTTGGCAATCTGAACAAGGTTATCTTTCCCATCACGACCAAAAACACACTTCTTTAGTGATGATGTTTTTGTGGTCTAAAAACAAAATTTCTATAAGTTCCGAATGAAGCTCGTTGATGGCCGTGCACTTGCTCTGATTTATATACGCATGCTCTCATCTGGGAGAAGTGCCCATACAAGGAATTCCGCTCTTTATGACATCACACAGGGCCATACCCAGAAAAAAAACTTTCCGAAACATATTAGAATCCTGAAGGAGTTTATTACTCCATTATACGTCCAACTCGTTTTTTTTTTTATTTTGGCCATGTTTAGTATGTGAATCCAACTCATTAACTGTAGAAAGTCAGAATGCATGAAATAGCATTAGACTTCCCCTTTACTTATTGCCATCAGCTCATCAGTTCACTTGATAAGTGTCGGAAGGGGACTTATTTTGACAGCGCTGAGAATGCCAGTGCCTGAGCGCAGATGCACAGGAGCTTCCATTCTCAGTCTTTAGTTTACTGTGTTGGTTTAACAGTCCTGTCTAATAAATTAACAACTTTATGTGTGTGAAAAAAAAAACAAAAAACAACTAAAATACGACTATATCAAGAAACTGCCATCTAAAATTATAAGGGGCCGTTTACACAATATAATTTTCAATTAAACAATGGTTTACACAGCAACAAGGTATTAGGGGCTTTTTTTGAAAATGATACCGATATTGAATCCATGTAAACCGCAAAAACACAAATTTGTGAAATCGGTGACATCATGTAATGCGTATATGTGTTCAGTCTATAGGTGCGTTGTTTTTCTTTACAAAGTGACATTTGAGCTTGCGGTTAAAAATTAACCTAGAGTGCCATCTGCTGTTAAAAACTAAGGTCAAAATCAATTTGCGAGAATTGCGATGTATTCACGATTCGTGGATCGATTCTGAGATTTTCTGATGTATCGATTTAGTCTCAGCACTAGTAAATATACCCCAAATTGGTTATTTTATTTTTTTCACCAAGTTCAATCGGCTTAAATTGGCCATCCTGCTCTCTAAAATATCAGCAACACACCCATCAAAGATACCTGTCAGTCAACCACTACTGCTTGAACTGATTCAGTGTGATTCATGAACAAATAATTCAGTCTTTTGAACGGCTGTAACTGCTTCGGAAAAGACCCGACTGAAATGAAAATGAATTTAAAATAAATAAATAAAAACAAACATTGCTATTGACTAGTCAATCATTATTAGTGACACTGAATTGGTGATATTGAATAATTTATTGACTAAATTGAATAATTTAATCTAGAATTTTTGTTTTATCTGTACGTCAAAGCAAATGAACACCAAAAAAATTGATTTTGGTGGGTGTGTTTATGCTTTCTAAAGCCCTCTAAGTGAAGCTGTCTCTCTAACTTCATCCCCTTTAAAGCAAAGCTGCAATAGCTATAAAATGTGTGCTACATTCATTCTGCAGTGTTATGTACAGCCGTTTCTAAATGCAAAAACGCATTCTATGAAACATGTCTGATCTGATGGGCATGGACCTAAACCTAAACCTAAACTTAATTATAGAGGGCTTCCTTAAGACAGACAAGTCAACTAGTTATTCAGAAAACCAACTGAGGAGTAGATTATGAAACTATGTAGTTCTGCATATCCCAAGCTCATAATTCCCCTGAAGCCAGTCTGAGTCGAACGTGAGAAAATTCTTCATTCGGCTACACTCCCTCCCTATTTACTCCCCTTCTATGTCATACAAAGCACATGCCTTAGTAATTATCTTTAACATAGGGATAATCAAAGCTCTGTTTACGTCAACCCCCATGTGGCTGAGAATCCAAGCCAAACCAAACTACAATCCAGCAAAGAAAGAAAAACAGCCATTTTCTACAAATTTTACATCAATAGATCACTTTATCCAGACAGATGTCCAACAATAATGACCTTCCACTTCCTGTCTGTGACCATAACAATGAAAAGATGCAACCCTCATCAGCTCTGGGCCAGACAATATTGACCAATGGTAAGGCAGCCTCCCCCTCCATAGCAACAGACTAGGATCCAATCAGAGCCATTCTAGCTTGTGGGGCTCTTTGAAGTGTTGCTGTAGAATCATCATCACAACCTGAGGAACTAAAACAACTGACCACAATGCCCTAATTTAAGCTTATACAAAATTACACTATACTCTCCTGAATGTTTAAACTCAGGTTTGAGTACACAACAAGCACTAGTCTAGAAAAAGGACATACACTATATTGCCAAAAGTATTGGGACACCCCTCCAAATCATTGAATTCAGGTGTTCCAATCACTTCCATGGCCACAGATGTATAAAATCAAGCACTTAGGCATGCAGACTGCATAGAGAGCATCATGTAATGGGTTACCATGGGTGAGCAGCTGCATCCAACCCTTACATCACCAAGTGCAATGCAAAGTGTTGGATGGACTTTAGAGCAGTGGAGATGTGTTCTCTGGAGTGACAAATCATGCTTCTCTGTCTGGCAATATGATGGATAAGTCTGGGTTTGGCGGTTGTCAGGAGAACGGTACTTGCCTGACTGCATTGTGCCAAGTGTAAAGTTTGGTGGAGGCTGGATTATGGTGAGGGGTTGATTTTCAGGGGTTGGGCTTGGACAATTAGAACCAGTGAAAGGAACTCTTAATGCTTCAGCATACCAAGACATTTTGGACATTTTCACGCTCCCAACTTTGTGGGAACAGTTTGGGGATGGCCCCTTCCTGTTCCAACATGACTGTGCACCACCAAGGTCCATAAAAACTTGGATGAGGGAGTTTGGTGTGGAGGAACTTGACTGGCCTGCACAGAGTCCTGACCTCAACCCGACAGAACACCTTTGGGATGAATTAGAGCGGAGACTGTGAGCCAGGCCTTCTTGTCCAACATCAGTGCCTGACCTCACAAATGTGCTTCTAGAAGACTCATCAAAAATTCCCATAAACACACTCCTAAACCTTGTGGAAAGCCTTCCCAGAACAGTTGAAGCTGTTATATCTGCAAAGGGTGGGCCAACTCCATATTTAAGAATTTAGGAATGGGATATCATTAAAGTTCATGTGTATGTAAGGTGGGCAGGTGTCCCAAAACTTTTGGCTTGTCTGATGTGTAAAGATGTAAAGAATTGTTTGCAGAAGATAGTTAGATTATTTTACTTTTTACTCAGCAGACCAACATTTATTTTAATGCACAGTGAAAAAAAAAAGACTGATTGAATGTAAAGTGGCTCCATGCAAATTAAAGTTTTTATTAAATGCAAACTAAAATGAACCGTACTTACATAAATAATAAAAAAGACATGAATGAATAAACTTAATGAATACAAATATTGGTAGCTATAATAAAATATAGCCTATAGCTATTTATATTTAAAAATATACACTACCATTCAAAGTTTGGGGTTCTTTTATTCAGAAAAAGGATGCATTGTCAAACCATTTCTATTTCAAATAAAAGCTGTTTGTCTGAACTTTCTATGCATCAAAGTTTCCTAAAAAAAGAAAAGTGGTTTCACCACTGATAAGAAATGTTTATATTAAGCACCAAAACAGCATATTAGAATGATATCTGAAGAGGACAGTGAAATGAGTTACACTGTTGTGGTTTCTGATGCTTTTTGAAACTGTCACTTTTTTCAACAGGTTACCTGCGGTCACAGGGAAAACCACATTCAAATAGACAACGCCCGTTTATTGACTGTGTTAATATTATGACCTCTGGAGTGTCTTGCCCCGCCTGTTGTTGGCCAGCGAGGTGGACACTTGTAACCACGGTAACCTAATCTGACACAGCTGTTAGAGCTGTCTGGCTTCGATTTATCCCATTGTTTCAGTTTGCCTTCCTTTTGCTCCCACTTTATTTTGTTCTTCCTCACCTGCTGTTCTCCTCTAAAGCTCATTAATTACTTCCATCTGCGGCCGTTTACCTCAACTTTCACTTCTTTCCATTTAAACAGAGAAGTCACGTTTGCCATCTTCATTCCCTGGAGATGTTTTAGTGTATTTGGACACCTGTGCTTCTTTTTCTCACCTAAACGCTCTCCGAGTTGCCTCCATGTCACAAGCTTGCGTTTATCGGTCCTCTAGAGCAACAACATAATCAGATTACTGACAAAAACGACATGATTAATCACCCGCTGGTCCAACATTAGCCACCTGTCCCATTCCCATCCCAGGAAACACGCTTAAATAACCATCCAATTTACCTTACACCACTGTATGTAAAAGCTGAGCACTCAATGAGATTAAATCCCTGGCTTTTGTTCATTGTCCCTTCCATTCTCTTATTTCCTCTGACAAACTGAAATACAGTCCAGTCTTTACTTCAGCATCCTTCTCCCAGGGGGAGCCTACAAGGTTAGCACAAACAATGTGTAATGTCCAATAGGGAGATCAGTGGTTGTTCTTTTTGAATGCAAGTCAATGAGAAAATGCATCTTTGTGTGCTGAAAAAAATTAAAAATAAAAACTGCTTTGGTGGGAACACAGCTTAACACTTACTTAACTGACTGATAAGACAATTGACAGATGACGATGTTGTTGAACTTGTGAAAACCTCTCGGATTACTAATGGAACCATGGTTCCCTGAAAAGGGGAACGAGACACTGCGTCCTATGATGCTTTGGGGAACAACTCCAGAGTGACGTTCTGTAACGTTCTGTAAAGTTGTGAAGTCAAAAGTGCACAAAAAATAAAGTTATTGTCTTCCAAAAGAAAGAATCGACTCTGAACTGCCTTAACGAAATTATATTTGCATAGTGCCCACCTATGTTGTACATTATACGCTCGCGAACAACTTGTCCCACCCTTAAACACGTAATTTTACTGACGACTGCTTCTGAAATCTTGAAGTTCAACGCGGGATTCGCAAAACGCTTGCTCGTGAAATGGGTCAATACTCAGTCAGTTTATTTGGACCAGCTTGCTCCTCTGAGTCACAACCTGTAACTATTATTAATTATTGATGTATATATTTTCTACCGTGTGTAACTATTGTGTTATTACGGTCTTACTGAAATACTACTGAAAATCAACAGTGGGCCATGATTACCTAAAACTGTGTCCATTAATTCAGATTGTCTGTCGTTCTTACTACTTGAGTAAAGATAAAGGATGGAGCAAGATTTGTTTTGCAAACTTTAATGTTACTTCAGTCAATCGCATTAGCGCTTGGCTAACATGCATCATCATTGATACAGTTAATACAGTTCCTGCATGTGCACCGAAATAAATTAGAAATATACACAGGGGTTTGTTGATGGACATACACTTGTTAATGCTGATAATGAGGAAATACAGCTGCAACATCTCATGATGTATCTCAAAATGAGTAGTACATCAATGAGAAACGTCATCCTTGCAAGGGAGGTTCGAGCTGAATAACCATTTCTTCCAATGTTTCACCATTAGACTCGCGCTCGGATTGTTCGACGACATCGTTACTGTCTTTACAGTGTGTACAATCGCTGAGGATTGAGAAATCTTCCGGACGGAGCTGAAGAACAGTTATGATAATGGGTGTTTGTTTCCAACGTGCACTGTAGACCAATCACAACAGACTGGGCCATCTGACCAATCAGAGCAGAGTAGGCTCGCGGATTTAGAGAGACTAATTCATCCATCGAGTCGTTTGAGAGTCATTGAACAATATGGTGATGTGCAATGTAAATTGTGTTTACCAGGCAAGTTACTGGCGCTGGATTATTTACTATATTATCACTTGTGTAGAAGTAACATAATATCAATATTTATTACATGGCTCTGTGGAATACTTGATTCTGATTGGTCAATTGCGCATTCCAGCAGTATGTTATTCCCAGATAACAACTGCCAAAGTGAATAACACACCACTCATCCGGGTACTTATCTTGACCGGTACTAATTACATGCTTAACGTGTGACTCCACTGTCGTTGACTCTCTGGTGCCATCTTGTGACTGAAAAACCACCACGGTTTACAATGGAAGACTTCAAGGAGTTCACCCAAAAATGAAATTAGCCCATGATTTACTCACCTTCAAGTCATCCTAGGTGTACATGACATTCTTCTTTCAGACTAATAAAATCGAGTTATATAAAAAAAAAAGTCCTGGCTAATCCAAGCTTTATAAATGGCAGTGATTGTTGTTTTTTTAAGTCCATAAAAATGCATCTGTCCATCAAATAACATGCTCCACACGGCTCTGGGGGGTTAATAAAGGCCTTCTGAAGCGAATTGATGAGTTTGTGTAAGAAAAATATCCATATTTAAAACTTTATAAAGTAAAATTTTGGCCGATTTGTGTCGAGGTCCTGATCACTCTGTCAGGGTTTATTCTGGGATAACAACCGGCTGGATGTACATTATCCCTTACTTAAAAGGGATACTTCAGCGATTAGCATTAAGCTTCGTATCAGTAGGAACCCAGTAGTATATTTGAATAATCATACTTTCCCCCCTCATATTCCCCTGAGACGAGAGAATTATGCATTTTATTTCTGGAAAAAATTCATAACGGAGCGTCATTGTTTCAACTTTTCAATGAATTCCTATGAAAGTTAAGCTTCCATAGGCGTGATCTGAAAACGTGCCAGATTGGACACGCGCCATGAATGACTGCCGCGTGTCTATTAATTGTAGTGTCTATTCTCTAACTGAACAAAATTATTTATTACTATGAAAATCAAAACGACGGTGGGGGCGGTGTTATGGTGATCCAGTGATCCAGTAGCCGTGGCTTGGGAGTGGCCTCGTTGGGCAGCGGAGCAAGTGCACTCTGGGAGTTGTTGTCTTTCATCCGCATGAGACAGAAATACATTTTCTGTCTTTTCTCAGTCTAAAAGGCACCAAATTCAAAAATAATTTCACATTTCTACTACATAAATGACCCAGTATAAATACACATTCATCTTCCCAGCGCTGAAGTACCCTTTAATTTTTATAAGGCGTCATGCAATCAAAATGTTCTTGATATTTACACATATAAGCGCAACTGTTCCAGGCTGATTCATGTATGAATAACTCCAGGAACAGTCATTTGTTTGTATGCGTTTGATGATGTACTGAATGAGTGGCACTATATGAGTGGTATTTGACCACAGAAGCAGATCCGGCACCACCTGTTACACCCCCTACAAGCTGTCCTGTCTTACCCGACAGCGGGACCTTGTCTGTAGGCTACGTTCTCACGACTCCCTTAGTCACCCACACCCAACACCAATCATCTATTAAGCAACCCACCTACAGCACCATCAGCATGCGTTGGCTACAGATGATATTGTGTGTGTTTTAGGCAGTGTCGTGTTTGGAAAGCATTCAGTTCCTGAATAATTTGGCGGATGGGTTGAACAGTGTGTATGTTCATCGGAGCACAGGGTTCCAGCCTGATGCGTCACCCTGCTACAAAATCAATGTGTATCATTCTGTTGTCTCATTGTTTTCCATATCTTATCCAGCCTCCAGATTGTTTCTCTTCTCTGCCAACTCTTCATCCAGTTTTGCTCATGAAATGCATACTTTCTTGACTCGCACTCTGTTTTGTTCCAGTACAGTGTGCTAGTCTTAGTGTGTTGCAATATGTCAGAAAAGCATCTGTCCAGCTGTAAACCTCAATCATATCCTCCCACAAGTGCCAAAAACTACACCCCACCACTCTATCTTTCTCTTACATAAACATTTACACATTTTCTTTGTCTTATCCAATTTAAAACACACATACAAACATTTTATATCATATTTGCACAGACATGGAAGCACCCTCTCATTCACACATTGTCTAGATAGCGCCCAACACACCACCATCCTAATGATAATCCTCTACTAGCAGATTTTCCTATTTTCATGAATCAGAAGGTGCTCTTTGGCACAGGCTGCTACTAAAATAGCCTGGCGTCTCAGCCAAACCCTGCAGGGGCTGTTTTTCTCTCATCCCATTGCGGTTAGGACACTGCCAAACAACCAGCGTGGAGTTACAGAATTCCACTCCGGAAAAGATCAGTGAATATGTGTGTGTGTGTGTGTGTGTGTGTGTGTGTGTGTGTGTGTGTGTGTGTGTGTGTGGTGGGTGAACCTGGAACACTGCCAGCGGAAGAAAGCCGGGCAGAGAATAGAGAGGACAAAAAAAAAAAAAAAAAAAGGAGGACAAAAATGAGATTGATGAAATGCAATGAGCAAAACAAAAGAGATAAGACTGTGGTGATTTTTAAAGAGAGTATAAGAGACTGAGAGGGGAATACAATGTGAGGAATAGAAGAATTGATAAGAGGGCGAGTTAGCGTGTGTGTAGGGAGGAAAAAGAAATGGAACCCTCTCTTGCATAACTCCTTCATAATGGATCAGTCATGCTCCGCTCATTCTGTTCATGTGTCGCCTGCAGTATCTGCTGACGAAGGGTGAAAGGAACCCACAGCCTGGTTGTGCAGAGAACTAGAAAATGGAGTCAGATGAAACATTTCACAACTCTTCAGACTGAGATCTGACCAAGGACCCATTTAATAAACTTTTTTTTTTCTGCGACAGTGGTGTTTTGGGGGCCTGAAACAAAACTTTTGAAAACGGGTTTCAAAGTCTACGTAAAAAAATTAAAAAAATAATTAAATTATTATCAGGGCTCTAGACAAAAAAAACAAAAACAATTAAGGAGCCATTGGCTCCTATAAGGAAAAAAATAGGCGCCAATTACTTTAAGTGCCACTAAAGAATAAATATGTTTTAATAAATAGGTTTTAATTTTTTCATGTGTTGTCACATCTGCCCTCCTTTTCATTTTCATTTTATTGCATTTTCATTCATCATCACTTGGCCAATGAGTATAGTTTGGCCTCCTCCTAATGCATCCTATAAACTTTGTAGTATATCTTGCACACACCCAATACATTTTTTCTTTATTATTAATATCTGAGAGGTAAATTTGGTAAAAGTTTTTTCCAAAAACTTTTTGTAACTTGTGAGAAACCGGAAGGAGTATTTCTGGCACAGAAATACTCCATCTAACGTCAACTTATTTTTTGAAACTCTGTCCATGTTTAGCATGGGAATCCAAGTCTTTAACAGTGTAAAAAGCTCAGTATGCATGAAACAGCATTTAACCCCTCCTTTAATAAGTTTGGTTTTAGTTGATGCTATAAAAACGGGGGTGTGACATCATGACTGACAGCTGAGATCAGCATCACCAACAGACTTATGGGATCTTTGGGAGGAGATTGGAGCTTTTACTTTAATTTATACATTTCCATAACTGTTTATTTCACGCTGACATAAAGAGCAGTAAACTGTACCAACTGATTCTGCGGCAGTGTGGGCAGGGCAAGATGTCAGTGCCATATTGGGACATCGGCATCTTTTCTACAACCAGCGCTCTCCATTGACTGTATTACGTGAAGCGGCCTCCTTGTCATTTCTGACTTATAACAAAAAAAAAAGAACAATGTCTAAAAGCTGCTATGTGACAGGGTGTACAGCAAACAAGCTAATAAACAC
This sequence comes from Paracanthobrama guichenoti, assembly GCA_018749465.1. NCBI lineage: Eukaryota > Metazoa > Chordata > Actinopteri > Cypriniformes > Gobionidae > Paracanthobrama > Paracanthobrama guichenoti. The sequence continues at coordinate 12,983,200 of CM031948.1, read as the reverse complement.
AAAACTAAGCTTTTATCAGCTGTCGACCAAAAAAAAAAAAAAAACAAAAAAAACAAGCGTTTAAGGAGACCAAAGTGGATACAGGCAATAAAACGTGAAGCTTCAGCAGGAAGAATGGGTAAATTTTGGGATCCTGACACTCAGTATGCCTACGTGCGCAGTAAACATTTTGTCACTGTTAAGTCAAATATCCAGATGTCAGTTTTATATATTTCTTGTCGCTGATTACGTTCCCCTCCAGTGGGCGTAGTTTTCATTGTAATATAACATGTTGCGCTCTGTCTCAATTGCCTGTATCCACTTTTGTGTCCTTAAACGCTCGTTTTTTTGGGTCAACAGCTTATAAAAACTTCTGGGTTTTTTTTTTTATTGTATTTTTTATTTTGCTGTACACCTAGTCACAAATCAGCTTTTAGGCATTGTTCTGTTTTTTATTATAAGTCAAAAATTATAAGGAGGCTGCTTCACGCAATACAAAGTCAATGGAGACGGTTTGATTGTTCTGGTTTTCAGATTATGATGCGTGTCGCTCTGTCTCTAATGATAGATTTCATTAATGATGGTAATGAAAACAATCTGTCATTCTAGAAACCTTGTGCCTTCTGGATTGAATTTTAGGTTCCTCTGGTGTCAGAGCTGTAATCGTACCCACAGGGGCGGTCACGTGAGACCAACTACAGTAAAAAAATACTTTATGCTGATCCATGGTTAACAAGGCACAAAAATGTGTTCCAGTTTGGTGATTACTTTGTCCTTAGAAAGTAACAGTGATGGACATTTTGTTAAATTTATATCTGGTCATCAAATGAATGTCCAGGGGCAATACTAGAAGGATTAAACTGGATTATTTCAGGCGAATGGGGTGAGGTTACAGATTTGACGCACAGGAAACATACCTGACATGAAAAAAAAGAGAAAGAAACAGGCTTTCCTCAGATTACTACACCAGATTTCAATACAGTGCTTGCTTGGCTCTGACAGAGAGCTAAACAAAAGATTCTGTGGCTATTCTACTAGAACTCAACAAAAATAAGTTATGGCATTGCTCAGACCACTGAATATCACAGCCAGCTAGGGAAGAGTTTTGTAGTAAACAGACTTGATCATTGATGACAGGCGTTAGATGGGGAACCTACTAGTCTAATATACACAAGGACATCAGATCTCCACATAATTAAATAAACACATTCAGTTTATTTAAGGCTTCATTAATTCTGAATCAGACTGAAATGCATTATTCTGTATTAGAGGTGTGCAATATGACCAATATCTAAATCTTATAAATCACGATATGAGCAATTTTATATCACAATAGTTATGTTTGCTTTAAATGAAGTTATGATATATATATAAAAAAAAAAATTGATACCTTTAAAATGTTATAATTCTTGTCGCCATTTGCAATATCATTCAAAAAGCTTACTGAAGACAAATAAACAGTAATAAAGAAAGAGCAAAAAAAAAAAAAACGACTGCAATAGAACAAAGACAGAAATGAAATAGACCAAGCACTAGAAATAAGAAGTACTACATAAACGATTTCTCGTCGAGGTGAAAAGATGTCTCGCGTCATATTGTCATGACCTGGTCATGACGGAGTGTGAGGGTGAAGTTAGCATAGAATATGCAAACAGTACGTTTACATTACACCTCCACTATAGTTTTGCTTTTTATAGAAATAAAAACTATTTAATTCAAGTGGATAACAGTCGCTTCAATTCCATCAGCTCATCCAACACGAGCTGTTCGAGTTGACCATAGTCAGGGTTTTTCCTGGGTCATTGGGTTCGGTGGTGGCTGACAGGCATGGTGATCCACACACACAGTAAAAAAGTACCCTACCCACGTGATCTGCGAGCGCAATACTGACAATAAATATAAAATAAATGCAAAGAAACAGTTTGTAATTTTTGCTCATCTTATTTTGATATCTCATATTATGAATGATTTCTTGCCTTGATGTTTGTTTCTTTTGTTCCTCATTTTTACACTATTTACTGATCATTTTTGTGGTATATAATCATATAAATATTAAAAAGCAGCATTAAAAAAATTAACAAATAGCCTAATTTTCTAATTTTACACAAATTTAATAAAATTCTCAAAAAAAAAAAAAAACTCCAGTCTAAACTAAATGATTATATATATTATACTACACATTGTCAATATAAATAACCTGAAAATACTGTGGATTATTAAGACATTCTTACTAACCACTTATGCTAAATGGGGTAAGCACACTTGTGTTCTCATTTCAGAGGTGTTCTGAGTAAATGATTAAACTGATTCGTGTGTTCAGTGTTGGACAGATCAGTTATTTTAACCAGTCGTTAAAATTATTCGGTTCAAAGGAGTCATTAGGTCGCGAATCGGACATTAGCAGACACGTTGTGTGCGAATCCTGTCTGTTAGAACATCGTGAAAGATTTGTCAACACAGAAAACACTTCATATCTGAATATAATTTTTTCCCGTTTATTGAAAGTATGGTTTATGTCAGCTGGTCAGAGAAGAATCAACGTTTTTTGAGCGCAGTTCACACCCAGTGGTAATTCAAGGAAAAATAAATATCTGAATGCGCCACGTGCAACATGGATTTGGTCTTCCGACCTTATGATTGAGTCATTTGTGAAATATGAGAAAGCTAAGAGTGCGTGCGGGGGAGGAGCTCTCTGCTTGTTCTCTCTGTCACTCAGTTGACCTGCGCCTATCACAAGCGCAGCCCAGGTCATCTACATCACTCATAAATCACAATAACTGATCGAATAAGGCTTTGGCGGGACAAAAATTTGCTTTAGCGGGCGGCAAAAAAATTTCAGTGCGCAGCACTGATCAAGTGACGAGAAGACATTGAGTGTGTGTTATGTGTTAGTGAAGTGCTCTCATTGAGCGTGTGTTGCGAGTGCTTGTTTGGCCTAGTCCCAAATAGCACCCTAAACCCTCACGGTCTTCCTCTCAGTCCGCGCTTTCACGACATAATGCCGCTTCAACTGCCGGGTCCTCTGTCCTCTGCGTAGCTCGCAAACTTGCGGGCTCAGCTGAAGTGTGCATAGCAGCCGCAAAGCACCCTTCTTTAAGCTTAAATGACGAATGGGACAAGCACGCAGCGGCCATTATAAGTCCACAAGACCGAAAGTGCACATGAAGTGTGCCATTTGGGACAGGGCCTTACATGTTAGTGGACTGTACCGTGGCGGAGGATTCGTTGTGCAACAGAAGCTTCAGACAAATGTCTTGTTAAAATGCACGTTCAGCACCACCACTCTCTATTCAGAGTATACACGATCGTGAAATTGAAAGTAACGCAATTTCTACACGCTACCGCTGTTTGAAAGCGGCTCCCTGAGGCATGCGAATATCTTCCAATACGAAAGCTATCTCTTAGCTCTGTATCATGCTTGAAGAAAAATTTGGTCTCTATTTGCACTTTGAATATTGAGTACTTTGATTATGGTATTATGGTTATTGTTTGCACTTAATATCTATGATCGATTTGTGGGACGGAGTTCAGTTAGGAGGTCAAAAGAAGCTCATGTGCAGTACTAAGGTCTGAAGAGACAATCATACAGGAGAGAAGCCAGTCAGCTGAGTTTTTGACAAACCCTTTACAGTGCTCGAGTATTGTTGTCTTTACTGCATATGATAAATTCATACTCAAAGTAGAACTGAAATGTCATTCATTACAAGATGATGAGTTAAAACATTTCAAAATACCTGCAAACTATTTTTCTAGTCATGTATTTCATCATTGGGGATTTCTTAAAAATACTATGTAAAAATATTGTCGTCTCGTTCTCGTGAACCCAATCTCGTGTCTCGTCTCATGAGATAAGCGTCTCATCACACCCCTACTCAATAGTTTAGTTCACTTAAGTCATAAATTACTGAATTTACTTGCAAATACATGGTCACTTTGACACAGCACGTGCATATACTGAAATGAGTTGTCTTTAACTGCTTATTGGACTTCGATGGTTTAAAATAATCTGTTTTTAAACCATAATGCTTAAAAACGCATACAAACGATAAGCTTTCGTGACTGCGTAGCACAGTGACATCACGTGAGTGTAACCGCGATAAGAAACGATAGTCCAAAATTTCTACTAGGGGTGTGCACAAAAGAAGATATTTTGAAGAATATCGATAACAAAACAGTTGGTGGGCATGGTACCCCACTACATAGTATTTTTTTTCCCATACTATGGAAGTCAATGGGGTCCATCAACTGTTTAGCTACTGACATTCTTCAAAATTTCCTAACACAATGGTGACAATGCAAGTGTGATGCTAGTTCAACAAGTGTGCTTGTGCATGTTGGTATTTAATAAGATTCTGCAGTACATGTGGCTTGTGTTGAGTAGATTAATAGTATTATGACCTCACCCCTCTCCACCCTCTCTGTACGCCTTTGTCTTTTCTTTAGCAGCAACTCCATAGCACCTCTCAGTCTTTCCAGGTCACTTCTATTGTGTTCAAGGTTTAAGGAATGCCTCCACCTAACCACCTGCGACTTAACTGCACACACCATTTCACTCAATATGAAGAAATGACCAAATAATCTGTTCTGTAACCAATACAGCTGTTACATAACATGGGGATAAACATACAGACTGATCGGGATTTCTCAAAACAAAGCGATGAGTTTGTTTTCCATTTGCACTGACTTTTTTTGCTCATTTAACTGAACTTTTTCTTCATAAAAAGGTCTGTGAGTCATATATCTGTCAGAGTTGGTGGACATCAAAAGAATGCAAGTCTTTGGTCATTTGGACTTGGAACAAAAGGATTCAAACACACACACACACACAAGTGAGGATGAAAGATTTGACCAACCAGCTAGAGGCCTGCAGGACAATGAATGGTCTGTTCATCATACAGTGCATCCGGGGGAAAATCTTGCTCTGTTTCTATGTTCATGGAAGTTGAGCCAGCGTAAACAGGGCTAAACCACATCAATATCTGCAGTTCAGATCAACAATATGCATCAAATTATGATGGTCCAAACATCCGTTACATGGGCAACATACAAACCCGATTCCAAAAAAGTTGGGACACTGTACAAATTGCGAATAAAAACAGAATGCAATGATGTGGAAGTTTCGAATTACAATATTTTATTCAGAATACAACATATCAAATGTTTAACCTGAGAAAAGGGAAACTTTATCATTTTAAGGGAAAAATAAGTTTACCATTGTGTGGCATCCCCTCTTCTTTTTATAACAGTCTGCAAACATCTGGGGACTGAGGAGACAAGTTGCTCAAGTTTAGGAATAGGAATGTTGTCCCATTTTTGTCTAATACAAGCTTCTAGTTGCTCAACTGTCTCAGGTCTTCTTTGTCATATCTTACTCTTTATGATGCGCCAAATGTTTTCTATGGGTGAAAGATCTGGACTGCAGGCTGGCCATTTCAGTACCCGGATCCTTCTTCTACACAGCCATGATGTTGTAACTGATGCAGTATGTGGTCTGGCATTATCATGTTGGAAAATGCAAGGTCTTCCCTGAAAGAAACGATGTCTGGATGAGAGCATATGTTGTTCTAGAACTTGGATATACCTTTCAGCATTGATGGTGCCTTTCCAGATGTGTAAGCTGCCCATGCCACACGCACTCATGCAACCCCATACCATCAGAGATGCAGGCTTCTGAACTGAGCGCTGATAACAACTTGGGTTGTCCTTGTCCTCTTTAGTCCAGATGACATGGCGTCCCAGTTTTCCAAAAAGAACTTCAAATTTTGATTCATCTGATCACAGAACAGTTTTCCACTTTGCCACAGTCCATTTTAAATCCAAAGAAAATGCCTGCGCTTCTGGATCATGTTTAGATATGGCTTCTTTTTTGACCTATAGAGTTTTAGCCAGCAACGGCGAATGGCACGGTGGATTGTGTTCACCGACAATGTTTTCTGGAAGTATTCCTGAGCCCATGTTGTGATTTCCATTACAGTAGCATTCCTGTATGTGATGCAGTGCTGTCTAAGGGCCCGAAGATCACGGGCATCCAGTATGGTTTTCCGGCCTTGACCCTTACACACAGAGATTGTTCCAGATTCTCAATCTTTGGATGATATTATGCACTGTAGATCATGATAACTTCAAACTCTTTGCAATTTTTCTCTGAGAAACTCCTTTCTGATATTGCTCCAGTATTTTTGGCTGCAGCATTGGGGGAATTGGTGATCCTCTGCCCATCTTGACTTCTGAGAGACACTGCCACTCTGAGAGGCTCTTTTTATACCCAATCATGTTGCCAATTGACCTAATAAGTTGCAAATTGGTCCTCCAGCTGTTCCTTATATGTACATTTAACTTTTCCGGCCTCTTATTGCTACCTGTCCTAACTTTTTTGGAATGTGTAGCTCTCATGAAATCCAAAATGAGCCAATATTTGGCATGACATTTCAAAATGTCTCACTTTCAACATTTGATATGTTATCTATATTCTATTGTGAATAAAATATAAGTTTATGAGATTTATAAATTATTGCATTCCTTTTTTATTCACTTTTTTGGAATCGGGTTTGTATGTTTAGGTTAAATACTTTAAAAAAAGTAATGGTTCATGTAAAAATGAAGACTAAAGGTGCGGTCACGAAAAAGGTGCAAAAAGGTCCATTGTCTATTGTCAATAGCGTAATGATCTAAGAAGAATAGCTCACACAGAAGTCACTTTCAAACTACGCAGCTTTCTGTTCATCAATGTGGCAAATGACCAATCAACACCGCGTGACCTCCGAAATGTGTGAGTGGAAATCTTTCACCATCCCACGAAATTCACAGTTGTGCGGATTCAATGAATGACTCAATGACAAAAATTCGCCAGCAAATGTGACCGTGACTTAAAACGGCATTGCACTGATTGAAATGACACGTGTACTGATGCTACCTCACTTGAGTGTGATCCCTAATCTGGTGTCTATATTGACAAGCCAAATCAATACAATTAATAATTCATCAACATTAATTATACTAACACCTGACAGCAGACCAAGGCATAATCAGTAATATACCAGTAGCCACTGTAACCTAACCATAGCGAATCACAAGCTCCCATCTAAACTACTCAAATCTGTTGGTGTCGCATGATAGCTCTGCTAAATGTGTCAGTCTTTACAGGAATAGGTCTCCAGCCATGATGTGTGTGCTGACATGTAGGACAAATGATGGGGACTGCCCTGGGGGCATCATTTGTGCTGTGCCACTGCTGCTTTACTGTACCACTGGAATCGATGGGTGACATGTGCCAATACCAAATGTTCCTAGGGAACGTCCGCACAGGCTAAAGGCCAAATGACAACATCACACAAATAAAACTGGCAGTGCACATGCTGACAGTCACCAACTCCTTGAAGCAATCTGCAAGGGAGTAAGTCTGTAAGGCGCCATTCACACAACATGTGTTTTTGTGGTTAAAAACACAAGACGCATGTCAAGGAAAGAAAGAAAATGTAAGATCTAGCCCAGAGATATGTCTTTAAAAAGTTAAACTTAAATTTTATACTCGAGATAGACGAGATGCGAGTGCATGGTCAAACATGTTGGCCCATAAATGGCCCCCAACAGAGGGTTAAAAAGATAGTGTGTATGAATGAAAAAGATGTGGCATGGTATGCATGCACATTTTTCGTAGCATGCACCAACAAAGTCCACAATGCGTGGGAACTCTGATGGGATCAGAGTCAGACCTACAGTAGCAAAGAACCTAAAGAGGACATGATGATAAGATGAAGCAAACAAACTAGTGAACACGACATATCAGATAATGATAGCGGTGGCATACCTAAGATCACATTTTTGGATATGAAGAGGATATGGGAGAAGCCAAACTATTTGTACAGGACATGACACTGATCAAGATCACTGGCTCATCTTTAAGAAAAGCACTGTTTGTAAAAATGATACCAAAGAAAGACTGAAGGAATGTAATGGCACTGGTTGTCACATTCATTTGTTCTGGAATCGGATTACACTGCTTGTGCTTTTTGGTTCACTATAAAGAACTGGATCTTAAGAAGATTGTGTTTGGGAGTCAGACTACATTGTTCACACTATATTTTACACTCTAGGCAATTATGTAGTTGTGGTGTTGAAGTAATGTTTAATGTTAAGGCAGGAAACATTACCAGAGTACCTTTACACGGTCCATTAACAAACCAAACAACTGAAAACTGCAAAACAAATTTTTTTCCTGGTTCTTGGAGGGATAAACTTCACCCAAAAATTATCCATCCTAGTATATGATGTATATGACTTTCTTCTGTGGAACATAACTGGAGATTTTTTTACAAAAATTATCCATCTCTGTGAGGCCATATAATACATATAATTCCGCAGCACTTCTCGCACAAGTGCACAACATGCTGACATTCACAGCACACTGATAGTTGACCAAAAGTGATGGTTTGTAGTAATCGAGACCAGTCTTAAGACCATTTTTTGAAGGTCTTGATCTGGTCTCGTTCTCGACCACATTTGTACCCGGTCTTGTCTCGGTCTCAGACTTAGAGGACTCTGGATTTTGTTTCAAGACTGCTGGGATAATCACTAAATTGCCAGGGCATTGTCGGATTTATTTATTAACATCATTAATGTGATTGGATGTAAAACTTACTGCTTCTGTTGCAAATCAATAATTTGATTTATTAATTGTGCCGGTTCAGAAAGTAATGAGGGATTGTGTCAAAAATGTTCAATGTTCAAAATTCAGGATATTGTTGCAAAAAAGTACTTGTATGAGATCTGGATTTTTATATTATAATGTGATATAATTAAACAATATCACAAGAGCAAGAAAGCCGTTTTCACAAATTTGAGCCTGACTGCAGTGTAAACATTCAATCATGTTTTAAACATTATTCTCAACATTATTTATGCTTTTGTAATTTACCAATTCAGATGCATCTTCTGTACCACCTCTGCAGCACAAAGGTGAATTTTGTAGTTAATGATATCATTTGATTGGTAACAGCTCTGTATAGTGTCTTAATCGAACTATATTTATTGATTAAAAATAAGTTATTTCTCAGTTGGTAGTGTGGATCTTTATGAATTTAAGGAGTGCTGGTCTCAACCCCTCAAAGTCCTGGTCTCGGATTAGGTGGTCTTGACTACAACACTAGTTTGTAGGTTAAAACATAAAATTATATATAAGTATGTTGCATCAGAAGACAATGATTCAGCAACTGTGGTCTTATATAGATTAGTCATGTGCATTTTGCTTAGTTTTAAGGACTTTGCTTACTTTTAAGGACTTGCATTATGTGGACTCAGAGAGATGGATTATTTTGTCTGAAAATCTCAGTTTGTGTTCCACATAATAAAGGAAGTCATATACAACAGGGACGACATGAGGGGGGAGTAGACTAAATGATTAGAGAATTTTCATTTTTGGGTGGAGTAGCCTATGCCTTCAATAAAAACAGTTCTCAGATGTCACTGGTATTGTATGACATGATATCTCTAATTACGTAAACTAATGTACATTCTCTTGGACAAGAAAATGTTTAGTAGACTCGTATACAATAAGTTAAACTAACACTCACATGAAATACAAGGCAACACACAATAACAAAAAGCAAGTCTAAGTTCATGAGGCTGTCGCATTCAAGTTTGTGTGTGTGTTTGTGTGTGTGTGGCAAGTCGTGTCTCGTCTGGCACGTCAACTGCAGCATGTAAACAGATGTAATCACTTTACCCGCAGGTATAAACACACATGCATAGAGAGCAATCTATAAGCGCAGTTAAACTAAAACAGTGGCATAACATATGATCTTGTAAATCTCATGCATAAACTCATTTGGACTGGGTGCAGATGAGACATCGCGAGTGAAGTAGGCCACGACATCATTTTCTTGATATGATCGCATTCATAACACGCAAGCAAATCCCTCTAACTGGTGTACAGACATTTACAGTGACACGACTGTCTGTTGCATGAAAGACAGTGCCAGAATGCTCAAACCAAACCAGCGATTGGCGTTCTCGTGTTATTCTGAACAAAGCGTCCAGACGTGGCCATATGCACTCACCCTGATCGCGGTTCAGCATCCTGCTTCTCCCAGATCCCGGTCCCGTGCTTTGGCTTCGCTCGCCCGACAGTCTAATCTCCGGCGAAAGAGCCACATTCCAGTCCTATCGATCAAGCCCTGCACACTTGAGCTCAATCGGGAATATAAAGCACTTGTCTGTCCTTACAAAGAGCCCCGGAGATGTTCCCAAGGTTCTCTCGAGTCCCGGTCGGCTTCTCGTTGGTCGTGGGTGCTGCCAATTAGTCCACGCACCGATTATTGCTTTGCATTTGTGAACAAGTCCTCTAAGACTGATAAAGCGCAATATTTATACCATGATATGGCGTGACTTCAGTGGGATGACAGTCCCTGATCAAAAAGACGCCGAAACAGACATAAATAGTGTTGTTACCTACTCACTGAGTCTGGGGCGGACCGTATTGGCCAGAGCAGGCGGGGTCAGGGAAAGATGTAGGGCACGCGAGTGCTACTAGCTCAAATTCATAGATCGTGAATTTGAATGAACACAGATGCAAATCCCTGGGATTCATTTCGATTAATGGGAATCTCTAAAGCTACTCTTGGTACTATCGGGGGGCAAATCTGATAAAAACCAATCCATTTCGTATTTGGGTAATCCGTGTCTGTAATAAAACGTTCGGCTGTCTCATCTAACAAACAACTGTTCGCTTCTTCTCTGTAATAAACTGCATCGATTCAAGAGAATAAAGGCAAAACTGCAAATCGATACTTTTATACAGTGCAGAACATGTACAGAGTATGGAACATTTATTTTAGCCTACTGTGAATTTAATAGCCTAATGCCACAATAAGTGGATTCAAAATCTAAGTATACGCTTATATTCATTCATCAGACATCAAATATATGTCATTGTATAGGCTATTAATATTCTCACATGAATTACTCAAATATTCCAGTCTAAGAAGCCAACAGACGGAGGAAAATAATGACGTTGGTAATTTGACGGAGAAAGTACTAAAGCACTGCTGCCACCTGGTGGATACAATGTTTATAGCATGTAAGTGGGGTAAAGAGACGCAGGGGATTTGCAGAATGGATTAGTTCACCCAAAATTGGAACACAAACAGATATGTTAGGCTTTATGGCAGCCTTTATTCACTTTCATTGTATGAAAAAAGCCATTAAAGTGAATGGTTTGAAACAAACCTCAGGGTGAGTAAATTGTGACAGAATTTTCATTTTGAAGGAATTGTCACTTTAAGTTATTAGGCTGACTATATAGCCTACTTCGTTACACTGAAACCTGTACCCCTATAGCACGTGTACACACACACACACCTATCCTTGTGGGGACGCTCCATTATATATATATATATATATATATATATATATATATATATATATATATATATATATATATATATATATATATATATATATATATATATATATATATATATATATATATATATATATCATAGGATCATTAATAAGCTTTTGTAACATTATAAACTACAGTTTGGGTCAGTATAAACTACAGTTTGGGGTCAGTTTTTTTTTTACAGTATAAATGTTTCTTGATCCGCAAATCAGCATATTAGAATGATTTCTGAAAGATCATGTGACACTGAAGAGAAGACTGGAGTAATGATACTGAAAATTCAGCTTTGCCAACACAAGAATAAAATTACATTTTAGTTATTTTAAATTGTAATAATGCGTCACAATATTACAGTTTTACTGTATTTTGGGTCAAATAAATTACAATGTGGTCTGGCATTGTCATGTTGGAAAATGCAAGGTCTTCCCTGAAAGAGACGACGTCTGGATGGGAGCATATGTTGTTCTAGAACTTGGATATACCTTTCAGCATTGATGGTGCCTTTCCAGATGTGTAAGCTGCCCATGCCACACGCACTCATGCAACCCCATACCATCAGAGATGCAGGCTTCTGAACTGAGCGCTGATAACAACTTGGGTTGTCCTTGTCCTCTTTAGTCCGGATGACATGGCATCCCAGTTTTCCAAAAAGAACTTCAAATTTTGATTAATCTGACCACAGAACAGTTTTCCACTTTGCCACAGTCCATTTTAAATGAACGTTGGCCCAGAGAAAACGCCTGCGCTTCTGGATCATGTTTAGATATCGCTTCATCTTTAGATTTGACCTATAGAGTTTTAGCCGGCAACGGTGAATGGCACGGTGGATTGTGTTCACTGACAATGTTTTCTGGAAGTATTCCTGAGCCCATGTTATGATTTCCATTACAGTAGCATTCCTGTATGTGATGCAGTGCCGTCTAAGGGCCCGAAGATCACAGGCATCCAGTATGGTTTTCCGGCCTTGACGCTTACGCACAGAGATTGTTCCAGATTCTCTGAATCTTTGGATGATATTATGCACTGTAGATGATGATAACTTCAAACTCCTTGCAATTTTTCTCTGAGAAACTCCTTTCTGATATTGCTCCAGTATTTTTGGCCGCAGCATTGGGGGAATTGGTGATCCTCTGCCCATCTTGACTTCTGAGAGACACTGCCACTCTGAGAGGCTCTTCTTATACCCAATCATGTTGCCAATTGGCCTAATAAGTTGCAAATTGGTCCTCCAGCTGTTCCTTATATGTACATTTAACTTTTCCGGCCTCTTATTGCTACCTGTCCCAACTTTTTTGGAATGTGTAGCTCTCATGAAATCCAAAATGAGCCAATATTTGGCATGACATTTCAAAATGTCTCACTTTCAACATTTGATATGTTATCTATACTCTATTGTGAATAAAATATAAGTTTATGAGATTTGTAAATTATTGCATTCCTTTTTTATTCACAATTTGTACAGTGTCCCAACTTTTTTGGAATCGGGTTTGTACACACACACACACACACACACACACACACACACACACACACACACACACACACACACACACACACACACACACATTTTACTAATCCCAAACTTTTGAACGGCAGTGTAGGCTATATCAGTAGGCGTAACTGACATCAACAAACAATGCTCCTTTATACAAGCGAATGACCCTACAACGTTTTCATTTTCTATAAAGAGGTGTCACATGTACTCACGGAAATACACGTAATTTCCACCATTCACCACGTGATGGCGCCATATTCTTGCTACAATCACCGAGCAGAACCAGTCATTGAAGCTGGAAAATAAATGTAGGGTCGACTTTGAATGTTAGCCTACATATATATCTAAGTTCGAAGAGTTATGTATTTAACCCGAGGTAAACTTCAATAGTTTATGTGATAGGCATAATGGACAATAACTCACATATGATGTAGCCTAACAATCTACTCAGAAGTGAAACAGATCTTTTGAGCTTTCGCTGCACATAGCTATAAAAAGAAGTGGTGGATGTCAATCTGGTATCTATTTTTTTTTTTTTTTTTTTTTTTTTTTTTTTTCAGCGTCTGATCTAAATCAGGGAAAAAAAAGACATTTGCAAGTGTCATGTAAATTTTGTGCAAATCAAACCCGCCCTGCGCGAAACACAGCAAGCGCCTTCCTTGTCATCTTATTTGTAATGGGTCTGTGACTGAATGATTCAAAAACGTTTACCGCTTACGACCACGGATAATCCGTTTAAAATATCCGTATATCAGATATTAGATCGGAGAAGTAAAAGGAAATTTGCATCTAAAGCCTTGGAGGCCCAAACCACACTTCAGCAGGACCATCACACCCCGCCCCTCGGTCAACAGCAGACCTGTCTAAAGTGCGACAGGTGCGTGGAGAGATCAGCACCTTTACAGCTGCGGGAAAGGGAGAGGGGGGATGATTTTTTGTCGACTATAAAAACCCGACACTGGCTAGGCAGATTCACAGGACCCGCAGGTACGGAAACGAGCATGTCGACTGAGGCCCGCCATCAGAACAACATGGATATGAAACTACAGAGGTGAGCCTGACAGGTAAAACAAACTAAAAAAAAAAAAAAAAATTAAATACACTTTATTTGTTTTATACCTACATCTATTCAAATATTGTATCTTAGATTAAGGGCAGGAAGCATGCCTTGTTAAAAAAACAAAACAAACAGACACTTAAATACAATCTGAAACCGTTTAGTAGCTAAAGTAAAATGAAAGGTAACACTTTACAGCTATCAATAAGGTTTCATTAGTTAACTACTTTAGTTCCTGTGAACTAATAATGACCAATACTTCTACTGTATTTATTAGTCTTTGTTAATTTCAAAATTGACTAATACATTATTCAAATTAATTGTTATATTGTTAACATTAGTTACACTGTGAACAAACAATGAACAACTGTACTTTTATTAACTAACAATAGCAAAGATTCATAGATACTGTAACAAATGTACTACTCATTGTAATACATTAATTAATGTTAACAAACGAGACCTTATTGTAAAGTGTTACCCATCATGCAGTGAAACATTTATTGCATTTTTAACCAGTTAAATGTAATTACTGCTAAGAAATCCTAGCCGAAACTAAAACTCAAGTAAGTGTGTCTGAAAATCGAAATGGATGGAAACAAAAACATTATTGTTACAATATATCAGGGTATTGAATATAACATGAATAGGGTAATGCTAGAATATCAAATTTAATTGAACTTTTTTACTTCTCTATCTTTTCTTACTTGCAGGTAAATGGCAGGGAACACACCTGAAAAATGAGATGAATGAAAATCTATTGGATTCAATGTTTTTGATGGTAGTTTCTGGGGGTTTTTGCAGCGCGCCTCCAGAACTTCGATGGATAAAACTGCACTTGCTCTACGTTGAGCCACACGCACAATACATGTGGATACAGTTTTGTTCGTTCGGCTCGCGTTAAGCAAGTGCAGAATTTCTTCGGTGCCAAACTCCTGTGACCTTTTTGGATTAGAAGCAAGAATAACTGCTGTGCTCTTTTCTTTGGAATGGGTTTTGAATGGAAAATAAGAACCCAAACCTCATAAATGTGAGAGATTTGTAGAAAGAAAAAAAAAATGAATGAGCCACAATTGATCATCTGTCTTCTGAAATGGTCATGATTTACAATGCCACCTGTTATCCGACAATGTTTGTTGAGCACTCCACTTCCTCTCTTCTGTGCTGGTTTTAAATGTGTGAACTTCTCGCATATGCTGCAGTGATGTAATGGCAAAATAAAGTTCTTAACTCTTCAGTGTTTGTATGTTGAGTTATCACACGTACGCTAGCCTGGCAACTGTGGAAGCATATGATTGCTATGGAAATCTAGAAGTCAGTGGAGAGTTTGATGTGCAGAAGGGTAATTGGTAATCTGCACTAATAGGTAACAGGTAAAACATTAACTAGAGGAGCCTGGACTCTCTCTTGCCTCCATCAGCCTGACCATCTGCTCCTGGCTGTTTCACACAGGCTCACATTGAGTAACACTGGCCTCCATATCTCTCAAGTCAAATTCATTCAAATAAATTACCATTACTACCCCAACTCTTCTGGATAACACACATATAAAGCCATTCAACATCTGTGGCTGTTGTTAGGTTAGCAGTGCATCGTTATAGCACGCCCTTGATGTATTTGTCTTTATTTACCATACAGATGCATTATATTAACTGTTATAGTGTGAGGCACATTGTTTTATTTCACATCTGTTACTACCACAAAGCTCTGACTGCACAAGACTACTAATAAAACATGAGCGGTTTAGCTGAAAGAGAACCATCGTTTGTAGCAGATGTGAAATCTGAGGGGTGTTATTAGATCAGAATTTCATGTTCTGCTCTGATGATGCTGAAGGCTACTGCAACTAAAGAGACTCCAGGGGCCATGTGTTTCAGCCAAAGACCATTACAATACCACTAATGAAATATGCAAGTGCCTTCAGGCTGCTTCACAGCCTGTGATTGGTCATAGAAGTATCTTCAATATCAACAATTAGACTGAGAAATATCGAGGTCAACATTCAATATGCTCGAAGCAATTTGGAAGAATCTTTTGTTTGAGCTGTTTATTGACTCTCTCTGGCAAACAAACCCAAACACACCTACATACATACATACATGAACATGCACACACATACAGTAAGCTCTATACTGCTCTAAACATTCTAAAACATTTCTCGATTTGAATTCCGAATCTGAATTTTCAGCAGCCATCACTGCAGTCTTTAGTGTCATGATCCTTCAGAAATGATTCTAATATGCTGATTTGGCACTGAAGAAACATTTCACATCAATGTTGAAAATGGTTGCGCTGCTTACTATCTTGTGAAATAGTATTTGATAAATATAGAGTTCAAAAGAACAGCATTTATTTGAAATTGAAATCTTTTGTAACATTATAAATGTCTTTATGAATGTCATTATAAATGTCTGCCACTTTTGATCAATTAAATGCATCCCTGCTGCAATAAAAGTATTCATTTCTGAAGAAAAAACAAATTTTTGAACGTTGGTGTATTTGTGTGTGTGTGTAATGTTCAAACATTACAAAACATTAAAAAATGAGTTTTTCTTCAAAAATGTATACTTTTATTGCAGGGATGCATTAAATTGATCAAAAGTGTCAGACATTTATAATGACATTCGTTACATAAAAGTGACATTTAGTGACACACACACATGCACACACAGAGGAATGAGGTTTACTTGCACAGCAACTACTAGCTGGCCTCCGTTGCACTCAGAAATCTTGGCCAACTGAAAAGTATGAACATGAAAAGTATGAGCATGTATAACACTCAATACTTAGTCAGGGCTCCTTTTGCCTGAATTACTGCAGCAATGCGGCGTGGCATGGAGTCGATCAGTCTGTGGCCCTGCTCAGGTGTTATGAGAGCCCAGGTTGCTCTGATAGTGGCCTTCAGCTCTTCTGCATTGTTGGGTCTGGCATATCACATCTTCCTCTTCACAACACCCCATAGATTTTCTATGGGCTTAAGGTCAGGCGAGTTTGCTGGCCATTTAAGAACAGGGATACCATGGTCCTTAAACCAGGTACTGGTTGCTTTGGCACTGTGTGCATGTGTCAAGTCCTGTTGGAAAATTAAATCTGCATCTCCATAAAGTTGGTCAGCAGCAGGAAGCATGAAGCGCTCTAAAACTTCCTAGGCTGCATTGACCTTGAACCTCAGAAAACACAGTGGACCAACACCAGCAGATGACATGGCACCCCAAACCATCACTGACTGTGGAAACTTTACACTGGACCTCAAGCAACGTGGATTGTGTGCCTCTCCTCTCTTCCTCCAGACTCTGGGACCCTGATTTAGTTTCATCAGAGAACATAATTCAGCAGCAGTCCAGTCCTTTTTGTCTTTAGCCCAGGCGAGATGCTTCTGACGCTGTCTGTTGTTCAAGAGTGGCTTGACACAAGGAATGCGACAGCTGAAACCCATGTCTTGCATACGTCTGTGTGTAGTGGTTCTTGAAGCACTGACTCCAGCTGCAGTCCACTCTTTGAGAATCTCCCCCACGTTTTTGAATGGGTTTTGTTTCACAAACCTTTCCAGGGTGCGGTTATCCCTATTGCTTGTACACTTTTTTTTCTGCCACATCGTTTCCTTCCCTTCGGCTCTCTATTAATGTGCTTGGACACAGAGCTCTGTGAACAGCCAGCCTGTTTTACAATGACCTTTTGTGTCTTGTCCTCCTTGTGCAAGGTGTCAATGGTCGTCTTTTGGACAACTGTCCAGTCAGCAGTCTTCCCCATGATTGTGTAGCCTACAGAACTAGACTGAGAGACCATTTAAAGGCCTTTGCAGGTGTTTTGAATTCATCAGCTGATTAGAGTGTGGCACCAGGTGTCTTCAATATTCAACCTTTTCACAATATTCTAATTTTCTGAGATACTGAATTTGGGATTTTCCTTAGTTGTCAGTTATAATCATCAAAATTAAAAGAAATAAACATTTGAAATATATCAGTCTGTGTGTAATGAATGAATATAATATACAAGTTTCACTTTTTGAATGGAATTAGTGAAATAAATCAACTTTTTGATGATATTCTAATTATATGACCAGCACCTGTAATAACATATATATGCACATCAGATATGGTAAATGGAAGCTCAAGCATGTTTGCTTGACATGCGAGAACCAATGAGGCATGTTCTCACACATCAAGCCTTTACGGTTGATCATCTATTTAAGTTTACTGATGAATGTTTATGCATGAATAAAAGCCTAATTCAGTCTGTTCATCATATAAAGCGATCAAGTCTCTTCAGAAAACTTGGACTAAACTGCTCGATTCATATGGATTAGTTTTACGATCTCTTTATAAACTTTTTGAAGCGACAAAGTGGTATTTGCGTGGACTGTCAATGAAGGGACAGAAAGTTCTCACATTTCATTTTAAACATAGTCATTTGTGTTCCTAATATGCACTAAAGTCTTACGGGTTTGGACGTAAGGGTGAGTAATTGATGGCAATATTTTCATTTTTGGGTGAATTAACCCCATTAAGGTAATATAATCTCAGTACTTTTGATTACTTTTAGATTACTTTTTTTTTTTTTCATATTGATTCAAATAGGAAAATACTTTCTCCCAAAAACTAATTCTGTATGATTTATAAGCCTTTTGAAAAATGGGGACATGGGTAATGTCCTCATAAGTCACCCTCTCCTTGTAATAACTATGTCATACCCATGTCATTATACACATTTGTGTCCTGATATGTCACAAAAACACACACACACACACACACACACACACACACACACACACACACACACACACACACACACACACAACCATATTTGCATGCATGTGACAGAAACACACACAGGCAAACAAACAAACAAAAAACCCACTAGACGCACACAGACAGAGCGAGAGCCACAGCATATTTGTTGGTGTTGCAGATGTCTGAGTCTGAGCTGTCAGGGCCTGTTTTTCACACACAGAGCAGGATTAGTTTCCATGGTGGCAGTGAACATGTGGCAGGTGGTTTTTGCCCTCAGCTTTGTACTACCAGCAGAATAAGGCACTAGTTTTGTCACCATCTATGAGGAAATCCTAAAACGACAGTCATAAAACAGAAACTACATTTTGGAGAAGGAAGATTGTGCTATACAATTGCACATTTACATAGAAAAAAAAAAAACAATGAATACATTTAATTTCATTGATATTTTATAAAAACAAAAATTATTCTGTTCTATTTTTCCCATTCCAGTAAATATATATCCATACTGCAACTTCTTTGTCTGTTGCATTTACATAAGAGATAGAATCTTTAAAATGAATGCAAATTAGAAATTTGGCAGTGAAATTGGTGTAACTGTTGTGCTGCATGTCTGTATGGAGGATATTATATTCAAGGTGTGTGTAGACTTCACCGAGTATAGTTCCAAGGACAGGTGACCGGTTAACAGCCCTGGAGATGTGCGTCATCCAGACAGCTCTTGTTTTCCAGAGCCTACCTGACAACATGGAGATGCTAATGCCATCTCACAGAGACGCATAAAGAACGGTGGACGAAGAGTGTTACCATGGAACAGATGGATTTATGAAAGAGGCACACACACACACACACACAGCGCTTACATACTATCTGACTCTGTCGTTCACACACGGAATGAGATACGCACTAATAAACATTCATCACACACACAGGTATAGGGTGTAGCACGCAGACAGCAGGAGTGGGGGCAGATGTGTAAACACTACCTGTTTGTTCTGTGTAATGGCTGAATGACTGGGGAAGTGAGAAGCAGGTGATGGTCCTGCTGGAACACTGAGCTCCATAGAATACATTCAGGCTACATGTGTCAGCCTTGGTGGGTGAAGTGAATGATTCTCATGGTAAAATGGCTGTAATAAGAGAGTGTTTATGTACAGTTCATGCTCTACTACTAATAATTTTACCACGCATTGTTACAGAGTACTAACTATTTTAATCTGGTTCATAAAGACCTGGCTGATTCACTGAACTACTTTGAATGGTTATCTGTGTGTGAGAGAGTAAGCTGGCCTGTGATGTAAATGGACTAATTTTACTGTGAAATGAATGCTGTAGTGATGCAAGGAGAGATGTGATTAGCCTGAGGCCTTGACTGAGTTTGCCAACTCCTCTGTCTCACACCAATAGAAGCACACAAACACCTCTCACTTATTTCTATTAGTACACAATCCATGAACAAACATACATTTGAATTTTTGATGATTACAATGTTACAAATCAGGGTAACACTTTACAATAAGTTTGTATTAGTTGACATTAGTTAATGCATTAGTTAACATGAACTAACCATGAATAACACTCATGTTCAGTTAGTTAATCTTTGTTAACGTTACACTCTAAAAAATGCTGAGTTAAAAACAACCCAAGTTGGGTCCATTTTCAACCTAACTTGGGTTGTTTTTAACCCAGCATTTTTTAGAGTGTGGTTAATAAAAATCCAGCTGTTCATGGTTTGTTCATGTTAGTTCACAGTGCATTTTCTAATGTTAAAATGATTTTTTATAATGCATTAGTAAATGTTGAAATTAACATTAACAAAGATTAATAAATGCTTGAAAAGTGCAGTTCATTATTAGTTCATGTTAACTAATGAAGTTAAATAATGTTAACTAATGAACCTTAGTGTTACCCAAATCAGTTTATATAGTATGCTAACATTTCTAAAAACAAATATACACTGTCCCATTTTCCACAGTGTTAACTGGTTCAGTAATAAGACTTTGACTAGTAGTGTTATAACCCTCCCTGTCTGGTTAGTCATTTTAATTGTTTTGACATTTTTGGTATAGTGGTGGAAAGCTTGTGTGGAGGAGAACCTGCTGATTTAAATGATACTCGTTCTGTTAACATGCATGGCAAACTTTTTTATGCATCAAAATAGGTTTTGGATTTAAAAAAAAAAAAAAAAAAAAAAAATATATATATATATATATATATATATATATATATATATATATATATATATATATATATATATATATATATATACACTCACCTAAAGGATTATTAGGAACACCATACTAATAATGTGTTTGACCCCTTTTCGCCTTCAGAACTGCCTTAATTCTACGTGGCATTGATTCAACAAGGTGCTGAAAGCATTCTTTAGAAATGTTGGCCCATATTGATAGGATAGCATCTTGCAGTTGATGGAGATTTGTGGGATGCACATCCAGGGCACGAAGCTCCCGTTCCACCACATCCCAAAGATGCTCTATTGGGTTGAGATCTGGTGACTGTGGGGGCCATTTTAGTACAGTGAACTCATTGTCATGTTCAAGAAACCAATTTGAAATTATTCGAGCTTTGTGACATGGTGCATTATCCTGCTGGAAGTAGCCATCAGAGAATGGGTACATGGTGGTCATAAAGGGATGGACATGGTCAGAAACAATGCTCAGGTAGGCCGTGGCATTTAAACGATGCCCAATTGGCACTAAGGGACCTAAAGTGTGCCAAGAAAACATCCCCCACACCATTACACCACCACCACCAGCCTGCACAGTGGTAACAAGGCATGATGGATCCATATATATATATAGTTTCTTCAACTATTGCCTGCAGCTACTGTACTGAATTACTGTTATGTCATAACAAAGGCCAATATATGCATTACAGAATTCATTAATAATGTCATTTTTTTATTGTTATTATTTTTATTTGTTACAAAGAAAATTCCCACCAATAGCAGTTTGTTATGAAAATAATGGTAGTGATAGTTGCAGTTACTTTTTGGTTAAGAAAATGGCTCAGAGCTGCATTTTATGTAACCTAAACACAGTTAAATAATTGTCATACTTCTCGTATATTTGGAAAAATACAGCTTGTTTGGAAATGACACACATTAAACATATTCTGCTAACAAGAGATATTAACCTTGTTTTTTTCTTTACACATCATCTCATATTTCATCTCAATCATGGATTTTATTGAGAGTGTTGTCTTCTTGGCAACCAAGTACAGTAGAATTTTGAAAAAAATAATAATAATTAAAATAAATAAATTTAAAAAAAAAACGATAGTAGGGTCATTGTTGTTGTGGTATTGCAGTGGGACAGCTGTATTTGATATAAATCATTTTCACACAAAATATCAGGTTTCTCTCTTTAGCTTTTCTGATAACTGAATGTCTAGGTCTGAGATAAAAGTAAAACAAAACCTATATACAAAAAGCATTTCAAAAGTTTCAAGACTCTTTTGTTGTGATATATAATAATAATAATAATAATAATAATAATATATATATATATATATATATATATATATATATATATATATATATATATATATATATATATATATATATATATATATATATATATATTTTTTTTTTTTTTTTTTTAAACCCGGGACATAAAGTTAAAGAAACACTAATATAACAGATGTATAAATAATAGCAGAACACAAATGGTGCTACGCATTATATAAACTGATGACAATACAAAGAATATTATACATTTTATGCTTTGCTTTCTCAATTTAGAGTGAATTACTGTGCTCTCTCACAACAGTACTTTTAAGTGCTTGACAAGCTTGTTTTTAACAAGAGTGTTTAGCAAGTTCATGTAATGTTTCACTATGCTAGAATGTGCTTGAAGAAAAAAGAAACACAGGGTTCATCTGTAGGTGGTATAATGACTGTACCACCATGAAAGATGAGGGCCATAGACCAACAATACCTTTTGTTTGGACTCTCACAATAGTGCATCATGTTCATGAAACTCTGAGAGGAGACTCTAATAAACAACAGCATTAAAACAAGATGTCAGTGATAGAGTTGCTGTAAATATATTTTAGCTGAAATTGACGACTGCTTGGTTGATATCTTTACCTAAACACAACAGCAAATGACAAGAAGCAAATTGGAAAAATAAAATCCTTTCACTCTGCTTTCTGACGCTGTTTTACCATTTCTGAAAGGGATAGATCACCCCAAAATGAAAATTCTCTCATCATTTACTCACCCTGATGTATATCACTTTCTTTGTTTCAGATAAAGACAAACAAAACATTTTTGGAAAAAATAAGTCCATATAATGAAAGTTATTGAGTGTTGCTTGGTCGACGACTGAAAAACTACACACAGCAACACATTTTTTGCGAGCTTCAGAACACACTTATGAAGGTCTCATGAAGGCTTGTATGACAGCAGACCAGAAGCAATGATTTATAGTTAAAAAAGTAAAAATATATAGACACCTATTGTTTTGCATCATTGATTCATCCACTGGGGTCGTATGGATTATCATCATGATCGCTGTGCGTGCTTTTTCAAGTATTAAACGACCAGTAAATTATGTAAATGATGAGAGAATTTTAATTTTCCTGTGAACTATCTCTTTAAGGGGACTCCATGAATCTACAATAAGGTTAAACTGTATGGATGGGCCTTGTTTTTTTGATGAGTCAGAAATTGAAGCCCCCCGTTAGACAATAACAGGACTTAAGCTCTCTTTTGACACATGTTGCTGAGCTAGCAGTCCTTCTGCACATTCTGCAGTAACTGCAGTGGCAGCGGCTATATAAACACCCTGCATTGGACCGACCCCCAACGTTTATTACGCCAAATCTCTCCCACAACAGCATGTGAGTATGGGTCGCAGTCGTCCTGCCAAAATCAACATCATAACAAGCTTCATGAAAGCGGATTTAACTGTGAAAATGGATAAACTGATGCTCAATCGTTCTGACTGGACACAATCATAATGGATCATCATGAATGATGGGGAATGATGGGGCCTTTGTGAATCTTTCCATGGACTGAAAAGTCACCCATTTTTGGTGGTTGCTAAATTAATTTTCAAAGCAATGTTGGAATTGAGACATTTCAGCCATCGCTGGATTCAGGGGCCCTATTATCTATGACTGCAAACTTTTAGTGCAGATAGGCACTAGTTTGTGAATATCATGTCTGATATAGGCACCTTTCTCTTGACGCAGCTTCACCGAAATGGCCTAACAGAACAAAATTTGTTTATTCTAAAGTGACCCAAAACAAGAATGCACATCTCACATTATTGCTTTTGACAACTTGATGCTAACAGTAATGGCCTGAGGTCATAGGTTAGGCCTGAATGTTGTTGATAGTAGTGCTTGTGATCTGTCAGGTGAGGGCAGGTGGTGTTGTATTGTTAACCTTATCCCTTAATGTTGCCGGTAGCTGGAGAGAGCAGACAGGCGGCCATCATGAATCAGCGAGAGCAGATGGAGCAGAGGGGGCAGTGGAGGATCACGGTGTGGGAAGAGGAGAACTTCCAGGGCAAGCGCTGTGAGTTCATGCTGGAGTGCCCGAACATTCTGGACAGGGATTTCCAAAAGATCCGTTCTTTCAAGGTGTACAATGGCCCGTAAGTGACTTTTTCCTTACATGTGTATGTGTGTGATTATGTATAAGTCAGAGTTGTTTTTGAGATACACGGCAATCGACAAACTAATAGTGATTAGTTTGAAAATATATTATATGTGTGTATATATATATATATATATATATATATATATATATATATATACACATATATATATATATATATATATATATATATATATATATATATATATATATATAGTGCAGTGCAAAATCAATTGCAATTAATCGCATCTAACAAAAGTTTGTAGACATATCTACAAACTTTTGTTAGATGCGATTAATAATGCATTAATTGCACTAAATATATAATCGATTAATCAATTTGTCAGTAATCGATTAATTGTGATTCTTTTCTAATCGTGAATTACTATGTATATATATTAACAAACTAACTGCGATTGTGTGTGTGTGTGATGTGTGTGTGTGTGTATATATATATATATATATATATATATACACATACATTTTTATATTAGATGCGATTAATTGCAATTAATCAATTTTACAACACATGTAGTTTATTTCTCCCTTTTTTTTTTTTTTTTTTTGTGTGTGAGATAATGTAAACATTGATCCTAATTTTTGCAGCTGGGTGGGTTATGAGTACCCAGAGTATCAGGGCCAGCAGTTCATCCTGGAGAAAGGAGATTATCCCTGCTATCAGGCCTGGAGCGGAAACAGCAGCTACCGCACTGAGCACATGCTTTCCTTCAGACCCATCAAATGCGCTGTGAGTTATATGCATTTAAGTCTTTCATTTATTTCCATTTCATTTTTTTAGTACAAATCAAATTTGTTTGTGAAATATCACAAAACCAATAGAAACATTAATATTGATAAAGGCATTGTGTGACATAGAAATAATAAGCTTAAAATCTCCCTGCTGAAAATGATATCTTGCATCTGAAATTCAAACCTTTCAAAATATGCTTTTTTTTTTTGTCCTCTTTCACCACCAGAACCACAGTGATAGTAAAATTACCCTGTATGAGTGTCAGGACATGATGGGACGTAAGTTTGAGATGTGCGATGACTATCCATCTCTTCAAGCCATGGGCTGGTGCAGTAAGGAGGTTCCTTCTATTAAAGTCAACTCTGGAGCGTAAGTCATCCTCCATTTGCCTCAATATAGGTTATGCTTGTATAATTCTCTCTGCACACAGATTTGTCTCAACAATAATATGTTCTTCTTCATCTCACGGCAGCTGGGTGGGCTACCAGTTTCCAGGTTACCGTGGATACCAGTATATCTTTGAGAGAGACAGACGTCAGGGAGAATACAGGAACTATAATGAGTTCGGCACCCAGGCCCACAGCAATCAAATCCAATCAATGCGCAGAATTCAGCACTAACTCCGCCCCCACTCTTCTCCCATTGGCTACTGTGAATCAAGCGACAGCATGATATGAGACGAAGTAGGCAAATAAACGCTTTTCAAACTCCAGAAAAAAGAGTGTGCTTGTCGCCATTCCTTTAACTTATCAAACCCGTGCCAGAAAATTGAAAGTTAGATCGTTAAAAACTGGAGTGTAATTATTTTATAACACATCAAGATGGAATACATCTTATAAGGCTATCCGAGCCTTTGTACTTATAAAGATTTAACATATTGTTAACAGAGCTTTTCGATTCAGATCAGAGATTTTTAGATTAGATTTTTAATTTTAAGTTATTCATTCTTTTTTTTTTTCCTTTTTTTTTTCTTAATGTCAGACATAGAATGTATATTGTTCTTGTCGGATTGTATTTTATTTTCAATAAACAAAAGCACGAGATGATGGCTGTTAGTGTTTCTACTGTGTTTGTGAGGTCTATTGTTTTGGTGCTCAAAACGTGATGATTCAGCTTTGGCTATTTGAATATGACATTAAAGCTGGTTTAAAACTCTTCGTTTGGTCAGACAAAATTGAAGATCAGATATTTTGAGAATAAGTAATTCGTCGAGAGCTGTCCGCGGTGCTGATGTCTTCTAACCGCATTATAGAGCAATTAAGAGACTAAGGCATTAATATTTGGGGATCTATTTACTGGCGAGGTATTTTTCATCGTTTCTAAACTTCACAGACATTTCCATTGGATTTTCATCTAATTAAGCTAAATATGAAAATTAAGAAGAATTAAGGAGAATATGAAAATGTAGTCAACACGCCTGGCTGAAATAGGCCTAAGGCAAAGCGGCTATACTGCACAACAAAACACAATCGGTTACTAAGGTCTAGCAAATATAGTATTTTAATTAGCGAGGCGCATTCAAATGTCATGATCTGGTGGGCTGGCAGCGCAGGAGACGGTCATTGAGCGCCCTCTGCTGGTTGGGTTTCGAACTTCCAGTAGGTGTAACCACAGTTTAGCTGTCATTTTAAAGCGTTAACTAAAATGCAGTGGTGGATAAAGTACTCAAAAGCCATACTTGAGTAAAAGTATAGATGTGACTTAGAGTATAGAAAATGACTTTTGTAAAAGGTAAAATCACTGTTTAGAATATTACTTGAGTAAAAGTTTTGTGGTATTTAATATTAAAAGGTATGTGATATTTAATGTACTTAAGTATGAAAAGTATATATATATATATATATATATATATATATATATATATATATATATATATATATATATATATATATATATATACACACACATATAATATATTTTATCTAATTATTATCACTATTAGTTTGTCGATTGCCAGTACACGCACACACACACACACACGCACACACGCACGCACGCACGCACACACACACACACACACACACACACACACACACACACACACACACACACACACACACACACACACACATATTTATATATCTCAAAAACAACCCTGACTTATACATAATCACACACAAACACAAAAGGAGCAAACAAAAATTGTTCTTTACAGGTTAAGTGCAAGATTGTAAGCTTTAAATATAAATATAAATAATAATAATAATAATAATATAGTCATTATACCTTGATCATTCATGTTAATTCATAGTACAGTAACTAATGTAAGAGACGACTTTAAAATGTATTAGTGAATGTTGATGAACTCTACTTTTATCAACCTTAGTTAATGTTAAAAATGGACTCTTATTGTAAAATGTTGCCATTTCATATAAGTTAAATCCAGTCATGCTTTAAAGATGGCCATCTTCACACATAAAGTCATAGCATTGAAATTAGACACAGTATATGTGTGTTATATGTTTATTTCATACTTTATTTGCTTATATTTTAGAACACTTGATGATTATCTAATAAAATATGTTACAGTGACAAACAACTGAAATCGAATGAGTTTCTGATTTGTTTAGGCCATGTTTCTGTCGGCTGCATGAGGATAGTTTGATTTCTCATGTCACTAGCTTCAAATATGCCACTTCACTGCATAAAAGCGTCCAGATGGATATACAATAATGCAAATAGGCTAAGTTAGATGGTAACAAACATGACATTAAACATTTGGGTCTGACTTGCGTGTGTTTTTGTTACGTTGTTTTAACCGCTTGAGGTACTAATGTTAGCGTCCTCTCAGCCTCGATGGCATTAATACAACATCCAGTCAGATTAATGACTTTATAGTGAAAGCATGTACTGTAGTGTATAACATACCGTTTTGTTGTCTATGTTTTAAATTTGTTTAAGAGTGTGCAGCGCTCAGCGTCGCGTGTCAGTCGCTATAGCAACGGACGCAACCCGGGAAAGGAAATCAACCGCGCTTGCGCGAGCACTTGTTTGCTCGTGCTTGCTTGCAGTCTATCGAATTTATTTTGTAGTAAGTAACGAAAATGCTTTGCGAAAATGTATCGGAGTAAAAGTATACATTTTATGTAGGAAATGTAGTGGAGTAAAAGTGAAAGTTGACATATAATATATATATATATATATATATATATATATATATATATATATATATATATATATATATAAAACTCAATATACATCTACGGTAGCGCAGTAGCCTATTAATACTTCATTACATTACCACTGCTAAAATGTGTATTTTATTAAACATTTCTTTCAAAAATGCCCATCTATCCAGAAGTGTTGTCATGATCATAACTTCATAATAGGCTATTATTTATGTTTGCATTTCTATTTGAATATACAACTCTTAAAATAAAAACATATATAGGCCTAATACATAAACAAGAAATCACCGTGCTTTGTATTAATTAATGAATTACGACAAGCTATACATAGAAAAATGAAAATAAAGCAAAAAGCAGGTCTCTCATATCTCCACATGATGGCGCCCTGGCATGCTTCATTGAAACGTTCGGCCGTTTTATGTTGTCAGAAAATAGAGAAAGGAATTGTTTTCTTTATCATTGCGAGTTAAATTAATAACTAGCCATGCAATTCAGTACATAACAGCTTCAGTAAATTTCAATGTTCGTGATGGCAAAATGTCATTGAGAAACAACTGCCCTACTATGAGATTTGACCGTGATGAAGCCAAGTCAAGTCAGTTCACATTTATTTATAGCGCAGATTTATTTATAGCGCACATTACATTTCAGCTGTAAAGCAGCTCAGAATATAATGGCATTATTCAACGCAGTTCAATGCTGTTTCAATTCAGTTCAGTCTGTTAATGTCGCGAAGCTCATCATTATGAAACAAGATCGATTCAGATAAAAGCAGCGTTAAATTCAGCTTAAATCAGCTGATTCAATTCAGTTCAATAACAGTGTCAATATTGCAAAATCAGTGTCATGATCCAGATCAGGTTTGTTCGTATTCAAAAGTGTCAGTGCAGTTAAATCAAAAATAATATTAATGATAACGGGTAAACCCCGAATTATTATATAGTGACATGAATAAGTGGGCGGAAAACATGTTTTATGGACACTGATGCAAACTCCATTGACCTGGTTTAGACTTAATGATTGAGGCCACTGCACCTGTTGCTACGCTAATTATAAAGCCATTACTCAAGTCTCTTCATCAGGAGAGTTTAATCAGGTGCAAACAACTCAAATCACCCTCTTACCACCAACCCATCATCTATCTATATCTCAAGATCTATGTCTATATACTCAAATATACATGAACTGTTTTAAATATAAGGGTTTATTTAATACATATTTGATTAAGTACAAAATTAGTTGTTCCAATTTTTATATTAAAAGTACAATTGCAGGGTATTTATATTAGGTACATACATATGTGAATGTATTCGTATACTTATATTTTATTATAAATACAGATTATTGCTGCATTGCTCAATGTCAATTGGTATTTGACAAAAAAGTGAATGACAGACTGACACAATCATAACAAGGACTGATTTATGTGGGGTCATCACTTCCTGTACATTCTAGATAGAACATCAGTAACCAAGTGTTGCCATGGTAGCCAGCAGTGGCAGTAACAGCAGAGAAAGAAAAAAGAGTGAGAAATACTGGCAGCTGGGAAGGAGTGGGAACATCTGGTACTGTTCAGAACACCGAACAGAGCAGAAAGGAACATGAATGGGGACAACATAACGATCGAGGCAAAACAGAGAAAAAAACTTTACTATTGTAATATATTTTAAAATGTAATATTGGTGGCAAAGGTATATTTTCAGCATCATTACTCCAGTCTTCAGTGTCACATGATCTTTCCAAAATCATTCTAATATGCTGATTTTGTGCTCAAGAAACATTTATTATTATTATCATTGTTGAAAACATAGATAGATAGATAGATAGATAGATAGATAGATAGATAGATAGATAGATAGATAGATAGATAGATAGATAGATAGATAGATAGATAGATAGATAGATAGATAGATAGATAGATAGATAGACAGATAGATAGATAGATAGATAGATAGATATATATATATATATATATATATATATATATATATATATATATATATATATATATATATATATATATATATATATATATATATATATATATATATATAATTGAACTGTTCTGTGGTCAGTGTCCCAACTTTTTTAGAATCGGGTTTATATAATTACACTATTGACACTTCCCTTAACCCTAACCCTACCCTTAAACTTACCCATACCATCCCACCTGCCCTAACTTTACCCGTATCCCACCTCAATATCAGCAGAACTGTTTTGCAATACAATATGAACACAATAAATACATTGTACTTATTGTTTGATGTAAGTACATAGTAGTTAAGGCCACCTAATATAAAGTGGGGTCAAGAGATCTTTAAAACAGTATAGCAGACAACTCAATATCAGTTTTTGCTCAATATCTTCCAGTAATGTCTTAGTAAGATGATAAATACTTAGTTTTATAATCTCTGTAGTTTTTATTATGGGGGGCAAAACATACACAAGATTCAAGATTCAAGATTCAAGAGTTTTATTTGTCACATACACAGTTATATACAGAATATACAACCGGCAGTGAAATGTAAACAGGTCCGCTCCATGGACAGTGCAAATTCACAGTTAAAAACACAAGGAAGAAATTATAATAGAAATAGGATATAAAAAAAAGTACTATCTATATATATATATATATATATATGTCTATATCTGTAGAATTATAAATAATCAAGTCAAGAGAAAAAAAAAGGTAACAAATAAGGATAAAGTGGAATAAAATAATTGAAGTAGACTGTGCAGTGAGTAAACTGTAGACTTATAAATATGTGGTTAACAAATGTATAAAGAGTATAATGTGCAAACAGGTTTATAACAGGCTGTTACACAGTAACAACGAGAACAGAAAGCGCAGTGCAATGTCAGTGTATCGATGTTTATCCTGACGTGAAGTCACGTGATGTTAAGTTCAGGAGTCTGATGGCCTGGGGGAAGAAGCTCCTCCTGAGTCTCTCAGTTTTGGCCATCAGGCTTCGGAAGCGCTTACCAGATGGCAGCAGCGTGAAATGAGGGTTTGCAGGGTGATTAGAGTCCTTGATGATCTTGGTAGCTCTACCTTTGCAGCGTTTGGTGTAGACGTCCTGCAGAGACGGAGAGCTGACCCTGAGATACCTTCGGATAAGCGCACTACTCTTTGCAGGGCTTTGCGGTCATGACTGGTGCTGTTCCCATACCACGCTGTGATGCACTGAGTTAAAACACTTTCTATCGCCCCAAAATAGAAAGTTTTCAGGATAGCTGGTGAAACCCTGAATTTCCTCAGCTGGCGCAGGTGGTACAGTCTTTGCCTGGCTTTTTCACCTGTGTCTGAATGTGAGCAGTCCAGGTCAGGTCCTCGGAGATGTTTACACCCAGGTACTTGAAGCTGCTCACTCTCTCTACTGGTGACCCGCTGATCATGAGGGGGAGTATGTCCGTTGCTGTCTCTTCCTGAAGTCCACAATCATTTCTTTGGTCTTGCCAACATTCAGAGAGAGACAGTTGTCCTGGCACCATGATGTTAGATGCTCCACCTCGTCCAAGTATGCCGTCTCATTGTTGTTGGAAATGAGGCCCAGGACAACAGTATCATCAGCAAATTTGATGATAGAGGTGGAGCTGTGTGTGGACAAACAGTCATGCGTGTAGAGAGAGTAGAGCAGGGGGCTCAGGACACAGCCCTGTGGAGCTCCCACACTCAGGGTGATGGAGGTGGAGGTGGACTGGCCTATTCTCACCACCTGAGGCCTGCCAGTGAGGAAGTCCTCAATCCAGTGGCAGAGAGAAGGATTCAGTGGTTATTTCAGTCAAAAATCACCTAAAGAATTATTAGGAACACCTGTTCAGTTTCTCATTAATGCAATTATCTAATCAACCAATCACATGGCAGTTGCTTCAATGCATTTAGGGGTGTGGTCCTGGTCAAGACAATCTCATGAACTCCAAACTGAATGTCAGAATGGGAAAGAAAGGTGATTTAAGCAATTTTGAGCGTGGCATGGTTGTTGGTGCCAGACGGGCTGGTTTGGGAATTTCACAATCTGCTCAGTTACTGGGATTTTCACACACAACCATTTCTAGGGTTTACAAAGAATGGTGTGAAAAGGGAAAAACATCCAGTATGCGGCAGTCCTGTGGGCGAAAATGCCTTGTTGATGCTAGAGGTCAGAGGAGAATGGGCCGACTGATTCAAGCTGATAGAAGAGCGACTTTGACTGAAATAACCACTTGTTACAACCGAGGTATGCAGCAAAGCATTTGTGAAGCCACAACACGCACAACCTTGAGGCGGATGGGCTACGACAGCAGAAGACCCCACCGGGTACCACTCTTCTCCACTACAAATAGGAAAAAGAGTCTACAATTTGCACAAGTTCACCAAAATTGGACAGTTGAAGACTGGAAAAATGTTGCCTGGTCTGATGAGTCTCGATTTCTGTTGAGACATTCAGATGGTAGAGTCAGAATTTGGCGTAAACAGAATGAGAACATGGATCCATCATGCCTTGTTATCACTGTGCAGGCTGCTGGTGGTGGTGTAATGGTGTGGGGGATGTTTTCTTGACACACTTTAGGCCCCTTAGTGCCAATTGGGCATCGTTTAAATGCCACGGCCTACCTGAGCATTGTATCTGATCATGTCCATCCCTTTATGACCACCATGTACCCATTCTCTGATGGCTACTTCCAGCAGGATAATGCAACGTCACAAAGCTTGAATCATTTCAAATTGGTTTCTTGAACATGACAATGAGTGCACTGTACTAAAATGGCCCCCACAGTCACCAGATCTCAACCCAATAGAGCATCTTTGGGATGTCGTTGAACGGGAGCTTCGTGCCCTGGATGTGCATCCCACAAATCTCCATCAACTGCAAGATACTATCCTATCAATATGGGCCAACATTTCTAAAGAATGCTTTCAGCACCTTGTTGAATCAATGCCATGTAGAATTAAGGCAGTTCTGAAGGCGAAAGGGGGTCAAACACAGTATTAGTATGGTGTTCCTAATAATCCTTTAGGTGAGTGTATAATGTATTGCAATGATGACTGAAAGATACAAATAAAACAACAAATCAAAGTTTTTCAAAAGCCTGATGTATCATATTTGACACATATTGCCATGATTTTTCTAAAACAAATTATAATATGATAATCAAGTAAACCTAGTTGCTTCAGTCCATTAAGTTTACATCTTGGAATATTTCTAACAATATACAAGTTATTTGAATGCTTACTTTATACAATTCTGTAAAGATTTCACAGCAAAACCTTTTTACCACAACCTGAAGGATGTTTTTAGAATTATACAGTATACTGCTTTTTACTTTCTAAACTTTCTAAACTATCAATCAGACAACAGAAGGCATATTTAGAATGTGCACAATAGGTTTATATCATGTTGATCATTTAGAGGGCTTAGAAATGTGCGTATCAAATGTGATATGTGACCCTGCACCACAAAACCAGTCTTAAGTCGCATGGGTATATTTGTGGCAATAGCCAACAATACATCGTATGGGTCAAAATTATAGATTTTTCTTTTATGCCAAAAATCATTAGGATATTAAGTAAAGATCATGTTCCATGAAGATATTTTGTACATTTCTTACCATAAATATATCAAAAATGTATCAAGGACTTCATTTGGTCAACTTTAAAGGCGATTTTCTCAATATTTAGACTTTTTTTGCACCCTCAGATTCCAGATTTTCAAATAGTTGTATCTCGGCCAAATATTGTCCTAACAAACCATACATCATTGGAAAACTTATTTATTCAGCTTTCAGATGACGTGTAAATCTCAAATTCCTTGAAATTCCTTTGTGGTCCATGGTCACATATAGGTTTAAAGACTGTTCTGTGTTGTAACCTTATGAAACCTTCTGATAAGTTCAACTCCAGTGAAAACGTACACACACGTAACAAGCTGCTCTTCCCTGCACTGACTTGCCCTGTACATACAAGCTGAACCCTGAAGGTGCTGAATGAGCTTATATTCAGGGCTTATATAACCATATCTCTCAGCTCTGAGACGTTATTCATAAATGTGACAGGTAGGTGGAGCAAGCTTAATCCCCATTGAGTCTCACTGTGAGATCATCAGGAATGTCCTGCTGGGTTCTGAAAGGCCACAACGAAGAACAGAATGCATGGATTTTGTCATTTGACACCAGGGAAAAGGGACGTAATGGTTTAAAATGTACAGCATTTGTTGTAAGAAACAGGAGAACATGAGTGTCAGAGACAAGAAACTGTCAGATATCACTGACATGATCAATGTCACTACACCTACCAAAAGTTTCCAAAGTAGCTGATCTGTAATGATAACTATTGATTTAAGTCAGTCTTCTGATCCAGTCTTTATCATCATTCCTGTTTGTATGAAATCATCAAAGCTTCATTGATGACTCCCCCTCGTTCACATTATCTAACCATTGTGTGGGCGAGTTGTTTTTGTTGGAAGTCCTTGGCAAAGTTTCACGAATGTTGTGCCAAGGGACGAAAATTACTGTTGCAAATAAAAAGATCAATACATCATTGCATCAGTGTTTATTTAGAATGAACCATATGTAACCTCCTCGGTGTATCATAACAATAGGTTGTTCACACATGTTGGTGCACCTATCATTATGAGGACATTCCATAGACGTAATGGTTTTTATACTGTACAAACCATATATTCTATCCCCCTACCCCTAAACCTACCCATCACAGAAAACATTCTGCATTTTTACATTTTTAATAAAACATTGTTTAGTATGTTTTAAAAGCTATTTTTATTATGAGGACACAGGAAATGTCCTCATAAACCACGTTTACATTGCAATCATTTGTGTCCTCATAAATCACATAAACAATCACACACACACACACACACACACACACACACACACACACACACACACACACACACACACACACACACACACACATTCTTGTAAATATTTTATTATATCTTTTCATGGAACAACACTGAACACTTTGCTACAATGTAAAGTAGTGAGTGCACAGCTTGTTTAACAGTGTAAATTTGCTGTCCCCTCAAAATAACTCAAAACACAGCCATTAATGTCTAAACCACTAGCAACAAAAGTGAGTACACCCCTAAGTGAAAATGTCCAAACTGGGCCCAATTAGCCATTTTCCCTTCCCGGTGTAATGTGACTTATTAGTCTTACAAGGTCTGAGGTGTGAATGGGGAGCAGGTGTGTTAAGGTGTCACTAAGTTCAACATGGCATCTCATAGCAAAGAACTCTCTGAGGATCTGAAATCTCTACATAAAGATGGCCTAGGCTATAAGAAGATTGCCAACACCCTGAAACTGAACTGCAGCACGGTGGTCAAGACCATACAGCGGTTTAACAGGACAGGTTCCACTCAGAACATGCCTTGCCATGGTCAACCAAAGAAGTTGAGTGCATGTGCTCAGCATCATATCCAGAGGTTGGCTTTGCAACAAAGACGTATGAGTGCTGCCAGCATTGCTGCGGAAGTTGAAGGGGTGGGGGGTCAGCCTGTCAGTGCTCAGACCATACACCACGCACTGCATCAAATTGGTCTGCATGGCTGTCGTCTCAGAAAGAAGCCTCTACTAAAGATGATGCACAAGAAAGCCCGCAAACAGTTTGCTGAAGACAAGCAGACTAAAGACATGGATTACTGGAACCATGTCCCGTGGTCTGATGAGACCAAGATAAACTTATTTAGTTCAGATGGTGTCAAGCATGTGTGGCAGCAACCAGGGTAAGTGTGTATTGCCTACAGTCAAGCATGGTGGTGGGAGTGTCATGGTCTGGAGCTGCATGAGTGCTGACGGCACTGGGGAGCTACAGTTCAAGGGAACCATGAATGCCAACATGTAGGCTACTGTGACATACTGAAGCAGAGCATGATCCCCTCCCTTTCGGAAACTGGGCCGCAGGGCTGTATTCCAACACGATAACGACCCCAAACACACCTCCAAGACGACCACTGCCTTGCTAAAGAAGGTGAGGGTAAAGGGGATGGACACCAAGCGTGTCTCCAGAACTAAACCCTATTGAGCATCTGTAGGGCATCCTCAAACGGAAGGTGGAGGAGCGCAATGTCTCTAACATCCACCAGTGGCAACCTGTGAAGCTCTGGTTTTTCACAATATTCCACAATTTTTCTTGAAGCAAAAAATGCAGACAATAGAAAAAAATAAAATAAATACTGATGCTCAAGAAGGCAACACGATGCATTGAGATGTGGGGTGTGTACATTTTTTTAATCGGATGAACGTTAAATTGTACTTATATTTTCTTCTGGGAAACATGTAGTTATTAGCTTCTGAAGGGCAGTACTAAATGAAAAAATATGATCTTTAAACAAAATAAGAAAATCCTGTTCAAAAGTTTTCACCCCCGCTCTTAGTGCATTGTGTTTCATGGAAGCTTGTTTCTGGCACTAAATATAAAAATAAAGGTAATTGCGGCTTTTCTCTCACAATTCTGACTTTTTCCTCAGAATTGCGAGATTTAAACTCACAATTCTGTTATAAAGTAGAATTGTGAGATTTTATTTATTTTTATTAAAGTCGCAATTCTGAGAAAAACGTCAACCAACCCACTTTTTTTTCTTTTTTCCCTCGCGATTGCAAATTGCAGACATTTCACAGTCCTCAGAAAAGAAGTCAGAATTGTGAGATATAATCTCAGAATTACCTAAATAAATTACTTAACATGAAAATATAGTAATTTTGATATAAAATTCAGTAATTTTGTCTAAAGTAGGCCTATATGTAAACATCTATTTGTGACATATGTGACCTATATGTGACAGCATATATATATATATATATATATATATATATATATATATATATATATATATATATATATATATATATATATATATATATATATATATATATATATATATATATATATATATATATATATATATATATATATATATATAATACTTTTTATTTAACAGGGGCAAATTAAATTGATCAAAAATGACAGTAAACATATCTATAATGTAACAAAAGATTTCAAATTAAATGATTTCAATTGTCGTTTTGAACTTTAAATTCATCAAATAATATTTTTTTAACAACAAAAATGTGTAATGGTTTAGTACACAAAAGCATGTGTGTAATGAGCAGCATAACTGTTTTCAACTAGACTAGAGTAATAATTACTAACATTCTACTAACTAGTAACTTTGCAACTACATGTCATCTAACTCTCATTATTAGTAGACTTGTTAGGTTATGGTTAAGGTTATTAGAATAAATTGGCATGAACCTGCGACGAAGTTATTTATAGTCAGTAGAATGTCTGTGGGGGAACATCACAATAAAATGTTGCAGACAGTCTACTAATACTCCAATGATTGGTTGACATGTACAGTAGTTGCAAAGTTAGTTAGTAGAATGTCTAAAGTGGACTTTTGAAATAAAGTGTTACCAAATCTCTTATGACCCAAAACTTATGAACAGTAGCACTTGCATTTAAACATAATTTCACAGACAAGGCTTAAGCCTAGTCCCAAAAAGTGCATGTTTGAGCTGTTTTAACTGACAGCAACTTGCACTGACAAAATATGTCAGTCTCATTATTATGTCTCGAGATTCACACAAGTAATGATTTTTTCTAAGGCACGTTTATAAAAGCTACTTAAATGTCCTAATTGAACTAAAGCCTAATCCTGGCTTAATCTAAGCCTTGTCTGTGAAACCAGGCAAGGCATTGTTATATATAATGTTTAAATGAAAGAATATTGGGTAATCTGAATGGCTCAAACTGATTTGATTATTTCACCTACAATTTAATGTCATAGGCATCTAATAATTGCATATCATTGTAGTTCAGTTCAGTTCTGTTCTTTTTTGTTGTTGTTGCAGTTGTTGCAAAACTGTTAATGTCTCGGCCCATTTTGTTATTTTCATACATAGTAGCTGTGGATTATGTCTTCTGAATTCAGATGAGTGTCTCAGAGGGGCTATCTATAACTGCAAGCACAGGGAGAATAATCTCATAGCCAAGATTAGCCCATACCAATATAGCCTGTAGTACAGAAAGACATAAGCCCCGCATGAATAAGCTACAAAGATAAACAAACTGCTAGTGCTGATTACCTATTCAATGAAATAAACTGATATTGGTTAAATAGGATGGTGTATAATATATGATATACTTGATATACTGTATGAATTGGGTCATTTGGTCAGTATGTTTGTATCTTAATTTTCCATGTTTACTTGTGTATTGAAAAAGAGAAAGACAATCATCCTGACTTCTTTACAGAATGAAAACACATCACAAGTCCCCAAAAATCTATTTGAATTTGCTTTTATTTTAAATGGGTTTTTATGCTTCAGAAGTTATGATTGCATACTTTGACTAATGTACCAATTTACCATTTGACGTGCTTTCATTTGCTGAATGTTGAGGTAAAGAACATTCAACCAAAATTATTACGCTTTTTTTACCCTTTAGTTTAGTAAAATGTCTTGTTGACAAAAAACATATACTTATGATAACAACTTACAAGTAAGTAGCCTGAACTGCATACATTTATTTTGTGTTTCAGTGGAATCATGAATGGTTGAAAGAATATAGGCTATCTGTCTCGTGTTGTATAGCCTAGGGACTAATCCCACATTGCCACTTGACAGTCATCTCTAGTAAAAATAGAAAGCCGAAAGAAATATTGTAAATTATTAATTGTCTGCTTCGTCCATAGACGGCTTCGTCCTTTCTGTGGTCTCTGGGTCTCTCTTCCTGCTGCTGGCGTTTCCACGGCAACCGCATTCCCACGGCTGCATCCGTCTGTGGTTGCTACGGCTCCAGCAGACAACAGTAGCCTGTATACTTATGTAAAGGGCTTATTTAACAAGAATGATTTTCACATTGAAAGTTCATTCAAGAAGCATTTCTTCATTGTATATCACTTTAAGGGCTATGCGGATTTTACCCCAATTAACATTCATGTCTGACTCTACAACCTCCGGTTTCACTCTCAAGAACATTGATTGAATATAAGGGCACCTATGCGCATCCTTGCATATCAGCAATAAGGTGTTATAGCCTACTTTTACACGGACACTATATTGTGTCTAATCATTTAACTCTGGGCGCCGGGTTCGTACAGTGTTGGTACAGCTATTGTATGCTTTTCTCACCCCACGCTCGATCTGGATCATACCCTTTACTAATATAGCCGTTGCCATAGAGATGGAGCGGAATGCGCCCGCAGAATTCCTATGGCCGACACGCGGCCGGTTCTGCAGCCTTCCGTCACAATGACACTTCTATCAGACTGCACCAAAATCCAGCCAATCAAATGTTCGAACTCCCGCACCACGTGTTTTATTCACAAATTCTGGGGGTTCTCTCGTTTGAAACCAGCTGCTTCTTACTCGCTCAATGACTCATGCACTCCTGAGGCCATTTTCACACTGAAGACGTTTCTCTTGAGGACTACCTGTACCTATAGGAGAAAGTGACCAATGTCAGTGCCCTGTGTCCAGCGGTGTCAGCATAAAAATGTTGCAGATTAACACACACACACACACACACACACACACACACACACACACACACACACACACACACACACACACATATATATACATACATACATACCAACTTTTATCGGATTCTAATCCAAATCAAAGAAATAAATTATGCATTTTAAACTTATAATTGTTTTACTGAGGTAATCAAATTATACATGACGTCTGGATGTCTGATGTTTTCAGCCAATTGTTTGTACTGTAAAAGCAAGTAGAATATTGATTTTTAATTTACTGTGACCTCTGAAACGTGATACGTGAGAGTCGTGTCTAGGTTTGTAATATAATCGACCAAGTTCAAGGTCCCCCACATATTTAACAGTAATGGAAGTTTCCATATAACCAATATGTAGGCTAAACTAACGAAACTACTATGCGCGATGTGAAGGCGAATTTCAGCACCACGGCTAGCAACCGGTCATGAATAAGAAAAGGACCCGATACATATTTATACA
The DNA here is from genome assembly GCA_018749465.1 of Paracanthobrama guichenoti. Classification (NCBI taxonomy): domain Eukaryota; kingdom Metazoa; phylum Chordata; class Actinopteri; order Cypriniformes; family Gobionidae; genus Paracanthobrama; species Paracanthobrama guichenoti. The sequence continues at coordinate 12,943,052 of CM031948.1, read as the reverse complement.
CAGAACTTAGTCACGAACGATTGATTACATGTAGGAGTTTGTTTCCCAGAATGAAAATAAAACGATTTAGCAGCTATACTGAAAGGCCTGCGGTGAATTCAGGAACTGCACGGATTTATGTTGTTACAGCACGCGCTCCTTATCCGACTGATTATCTTGATCAAGCATATGCAGTCATTTGCCTGCACAGGAATGAGGTAGACCCCACACTGTTGCTCGTCCTCATGCGTGATTGAAATTCAACTTTTACCAATGGCCGAGTTTTGTTAAAATGCCGAAAAGCAAATGCAAATCATCTGCAATTAAATCAAACTAGCCCGTGGTCTTCAGCATGCGATATTATGCCAGCGCCTGTCAGTGTCAGCAAAACCTTGATCATTTATGCTCACGTTAAAAGCGCATCTTCATAAAAAGGACACTTCAATCACGAACCAATGCATCGACTGTCCCCTTTTATCAGCAAAACAATAAAGAAGCTGCAGAGAGTCTGGGGGTATTTGTATTCATATATTTTCAAATATACAATATAAAACATTACGTTTTATACTATGACAATTGGCACATATGACTGTAGAGAATCGTTTTGTTGTAAAACAGTACATTCAACGTTCAGATAGATAGCATCAGGCGCCACAGGAGACAGGAGGAGAGTGTCTGTTGCAGGCCAGCACCCCGGACAGCTCAGCGTCGGTGACAACATCGTTTCTGAAACTAATAGAAAAATAAGACCCCAGCACTGACGCACAAGCTAACCATTTACATCTCTTATTTTAGCTCGGCACCAACAGCTCGTTATTATTATTATTTTTTCTTCAAAAACCACAATGATGATACGAGTAGAATTCTTTAAGCATGCATTAAGTAAACTATGAAGAAACCCCAGATCGCGCTCGTGACATTCACTGGGTCATGAAGGTTGTATTTTACACATGTGATAACGTAAACCCCCTCTCATGGAGGTGAGGCGAAATCCCCCTGTCCGTTTCCTTAACCAGCAATAGAGTGAAGCACTCTTTACACCTTCAGCAGTCGGGCCTTACATTCGTTTCACCCTTGAAGGAAGGGTGTGGAGAGGTATCAGAGAGCTTCTCTCTCCTTTTAACACAAGCCAGATTTAGCGGTCCAGATTATTATTCCATCTTCCGTTCGTATCGCCCGAGCCACCCTCGTTCTTGAGGTCTTGAAAGACCTCGGTGAAGAAATGCGGGTCGGAGTTGATCTGCAGCATTTTGGCACTCATTTTATCAATGATCCGCAGGGAGCGCTCCCAGAACACCTCCTTGTTGGTTTCCACCAGGAAGGGCTTGAGCGGGTACGAGATCTCGTTGCCCATGTAAGAGTAAGCCAGGTACAGGCAGGTGAGAAAGGTGGCCTGCAGCTCATACTCGCTGGAAATATCCTCGGTCACCGCCTCCCGGCAGAGCAGGTAGACGAACACCAAGTTGGCAGGAGTGATGAAACCCTGGTCTTGCCAACCTTGGATGAGTAGTGATCGGTCGACGTTTCGGAACCACAGGATGATCTCATTTGGGCTCAGCTCTTTGAGTTTGTAGCACCTCCTGCACATGAACTCGCTCAGGCAGCGAAGGAGCTCTCCTGTGGAAGCTTGCACGATGACTCGTCTAGGGGAGATGATGGAGCGAGTGCTCGGCTGCCGCTGGACCGAAAGGAGCTGCTTTCCGTTCTGGGATGCATTCTGGGTTTGATTGGATCGAAGGCTTTTATCCGGTACTGTAGGGACTGGCACAGCAAGTGGTCCAGACTTCGTCTTGCGCTCGGAACCTGACTGAGACTTCTTAAGATTTTCGGTGTTTAGCTGGTCCACGGGGTTGCTGATCTGAGAAACGGGTGGGTTGGGGTTCACTTTCTTGGCATTCTTCTTCTTGGCCGAGGCAGCGACCAACCGCTTCCACGTCAGAGCCGATATTAGCACCGAATGGCGCTTGAGGCTCTTCTCCGTCTTGCCGCTAGCACCATCCGTCTTCTCATCCAGAATCCCTCCTTTTCTGGACGTGGGAGAAATAGAGAGCACCGTGCCCATCTTTTCCACTGACGACCAACACCCACCGGCCCTTCGGAATGCGCTGTCTCGCCTTTCGTCCCGTTGAGTGCCTCTGGGAGGTGCGACTTCAAAGTCACAGGTTCACGTCCATTTATGTTTCGCGTGACCACTGGGTATACAGTGGGGAAAACAGCTGTTGATAAGGTTAACGTACCTATGTAATAATCGATGCTCGCTTCAGTCACACGCGCGCGCTCCGCCACTCCTTCTGCATCCCACTGCGCGCGCAGCCTCAGACAGCGGGAGCAATGGGCAGGACTTGTAATGTGTAGCCGGGCAAAAAAAAAAAACTAAAGGCACAGACCTGTAAACCGGGATAAGCCTCCCCGATCTGCCAATCCTGATGCGAAGTGAAAGAACTGATGTCTGTTTTCACCAACCAGAGAAGCATGAAATACATTTGCTCACATCTTATATTAGTCTGTATGTGGGTTAGACAGTCTCTTTCAGATTTCTATTTTTATACAAGGGGTACAGAGAGCTTTTCTGGATTTTTTTTTATTTTTTTACCAACAATAGAAAACAGTGTACCTCATTACATGTGTTCAACCTGTCAGCTAGCAAAGTAGGCCTACAGCTCTCTGACAAACGATTCACAATATGTCTCACAGCTGAACGGCCAAGCAAACAGAAAGCTAAAAGAAGAAATGGAAGAACAATAAATGGGGAAAACAGATGGTAGATTTGTTTTTTAATTGTGTATTTGTAATTGTATTTGACACTGTCACTTCAAAACAAACAATTTCAAGGATTTAGATCATTCATAATTTTTAAATAGGTATAGATACCATAACACAAATAAAGGGTCATTTTATACCCCTAGTGGTACAGGTGCATTACTTACAGTAGCCTCAGACATTTTAGCAGCACTGAAGGACCATGCTTATGCTCCACCTTGTGGACATAGACAAACACAAAAGAAAACACAGAGTCTTATGACATTAGCATTGTGAACAAGCCCACTGTTACGTTTAGAGTTGCACTGTAAAATATGGTAAACCTGCAATTGTTACCCTATAAAACTACCTGCTCATAAACTTACATTTAGTTTTGTTGGTGTAACCTAATACATTCACAAATGTTAAATAACATTTTTGATTGGAATACAAGTTTTTTTAGGTTACCATTTTTTCAGTGTCTCGCAAAACAAACATATGCAGGTAATTAAAAGCATGCGCAGGTACACAGGGAAATGGCTGGGAAATGTAAAATGATAGACAAAATCTGTTGGGTACTGACTGTATCTTTAGGTTTGCCAGACAACAAATCAGTCAGGTATTCAGCACCATGGACAGCACAGACATTTTCAAATACCAAGGAAATTACCACAAGCCATGGAGCTTTGATTTGTGCATCAGAGGATGTTTTGTCTCTGGTTTCAAGCTCATCAATCTATTCCCAGGTATTGTTCTGAAAACACTGGAGAAAATCAATTCTTTCTATATACACCAATTTCTCTTAATAAAGGACCAGCAGGTGGCAGCATGACATGTTTATTTTCAAAAGCAGCCGTACAAGCCCGACTCTCACCTGACTTATAGATATTGCTCAGTCTTGTTTGCAATAACCAGTGGACCATCACAAAAAAATGTGAGCAAGAGGATGGTAAGCACTTGTTTTCACATGTCACTGCTTCTTTCTGCACAGAGGATGCTCCTCTGAATAGGAGAGAAGCTCAAACACAACTATCACAGATGCAATTCTGTTTTTTAACTCCTCGAGTGGACTTCACAAGCAGAGGCTGACGTCCTTTTTCACAGAACATCTCTGGCACTGAACCTCACAGCACCAGTGAAACTGACACAGACAGTTTTCCTCATGTTCCAATGTGTAGTCTGCAAATCCTTTACCACAGCACAGGCTGTCACAGCCTCCCGGTCCTGTCTCTGTGCTGTTACACACACGACCCTGTGTGCCTTCTGTACCGGTCCTTTGATTGGCCTGACAGAAGTCAGGTGACTCGGCTGAATAGATGAGGACGTTTGCATCCAGGAGAGTGGTACCCGGATCGATGGGGACAAGCGATTTCCCGTCATTCCCACCCATCACGCGAACGGCCGCATGGAAGCTCTGCATGAGATAGTCACCGACCTGGCGGAAGAGAGGCATCTTCCTCCAGCAACTGCGAAGAGTGCAGGAACCAGAAAGGCCATGACATTTACACTCTGTTCGCATCTGTATCAGTATGGCCTGTAAACACATGACAAGACAGAACGGTGATAAATGAGACAATAATATGCTTTCTTTCTTCATATGTGAATCTTTCATCCAGTCTCTTAAAGGGATAGTTCACCCAAAAATGAAAATTCTGTCATCATTTCCTCACCTTCAAGTTGTTCCAAAACTGTATAAATCTATTTGTTCTGCTGAACACAAAGGAAGATATTTGGAAGAATGTTTGTAACTAAGCAGATCTCAGCCGCCATTGACTACCATAGTATTTTGGTGGCTGAGATCTGTTTGGATACAAGCATTCTTCCAAATATCTTCCTTTGTGTTCAGCAGAACAAAGAGACTCATACAGGTTTGGAACAACTTGAGGGTGAGGAAATGATGACAGAATTTTCATTTTTGGGTGAACTATCCCTTTAAGAGAAATAGTCAAATCAATTGACAATTATTTGTTTTGTATGGAATATTGCAGCATCTTTTTTTCTTTTTTTTTTTAAATGTGTGCCCTTGTAATTGTTAATCAAAATAATCATTAATCAGGGACAACCTGTCACTCACATGAAAGCAATAGCAAATCATGATCCAATCAATTCCCGATTGACAAAATCAAGTCCCGCCCAACATTTTTTCCTGTTCGAGCAGCCGATATCCTTCACAATAAGTCAGAAAAGCATACTTTCGTGTCAAAGTATGATCAGACATGCTTAGTTAATGGTCAAGGCAAGACACGTTTATTTATATATAGCGCTTTATACAATAGATTGTTTCAAAGCAGCTTCACAGTAATAAACAGAAATAAAATAACAGTGTTAATGTTGCAAATTCATCAATTTTGAAACAAATTCAGCTGTAAAGCAGATCTACAAAAGACAATAGTGTCATTATTCAGCTCAATTTAGTTTAATGTTGATTCAGTTTAGTTCAAGAAAAAGTAAAAAGTGTATTTTTATATTGGTCTAATTGAAAATCGTGGTTTCTGGTTTAAACCTGTTTTGTTCAGTTTACCTAAAAGCAAATAACACTCCCCATAGAAAAAATTACAATAAAAGAAACCATTTTAAAGAGTTAGTTCACCAAAAAAAATGAAAATTCTGTCATTAATTACTCACCCTCATGTCATTGCAAACCCATAAGAACTTTGTTCATCTTCGGAACACAAATGAATATATTTTTTATGAAATCCGAGAGCTTTCTGACCTCTCCATAGACAGAATTTAATGAACACTTTCAAGGTCCAGAAAGGTAGTAAAAACATTGGCTTAACCAAGGAGAAAGAAGCAGGCCTACATCATCGTGTACCATGTTCGAGAGAAAAGAAGATAGTGAGCAGAGCAGTCAGGAGGAAAGTGATGACGACAGTGTGAGTAGCAAGCATCTCCAAGTGTTCCCTTGAGATCCAGACCAAAAAGCTTGTGCACCCCAGTTAGTAAATACTGCAATATTGCATGACAGTTTTTTTTTATTTGATTTTATGGCGACTTTAAATAAATAAAAAAGAGAGTAAACACTGCAGTTGTTGAGGGAGTGACTTCTGTAGTCCCTATCTCTCCCTACAGTTTTTTTTTTACTCTTTTAGAATGTTATTGAAACCCAATAGCTTTTTATTAGATTAAAGCAAATGGAAATACAAAATTATATTTACTACAACCTCCCATGCTATCCTTCCATATTCCAAACTCAAAAATGTAAACGTACCAGTCTCCCTGCCTCATTGTTGTGCAGGTCAATAAGGGTCCTGATGTCACTCTTGCCTTTTCTCTGCCTGGTGTCCATGAACTGACGAGACTTTTCGATGCCGAAGTCCACATCATCTCCACAGCCTCCCCATTCCCAGTGCCCATTTTGGACAGGTGATGCCCGGATAGGTACCTCCTCTGCCGGGAAGTCATGGTGAGTTTGAGAGGAACTCTGAAGGGTCACACATCCACACTGTGGCACCGCCCCCTGGCTGCAGGCTTGTGTTACTGCATGCAGCAACCCAGCAGCTGTGATAGCATACACAAATGCAGTTTCCCGGATATCTAGAGAACAGTTCATAGGTCTTTAACTCAATAAGGAAAAATCTACAGTTTGTCCAAATACAAAACCTTACATAATGTCTCATGACCATCTGAAAAAGCTCATTGTGTCATGTGGATCTTGGTATGCGCTTGATTATGATCTCTATCTAAACTCTTGTTTCAGAGTAACGGCCCATCCTACTTCTAAGATCACTTAAAAATCTAAGGAATTGCCACATTAACAATAACTCATTTAGCAGATTCACATTCCTCACACATCTCCGTTGTCTAGACCTGCCTCAATACACCTTGAACTGCCAAAAGAGCATTTTTCCCCTTGTGTGAAGAATTCCTCCAAGATACACTCACTCTAGTTATCAAATTTACATGTAAACAAGTCTAAATAGTTGAGTTTTGGCAATCGGCAATGTCATGTTTGGATTTTAAAAAAAGAGTAATCCTCATCTCAGTCTCCTTTAGACGTGCACTACTAAGAAAAGCGTTAGCTCTACTGCTTTTTTTCTTAACGTATCCTCCTGGGAGCCACTGTCCACATACATTATATTTTAGTGAATTTCTCTGACACCATATGTCACAGTTTTAAGTCTGGATGTCCTGTAAAAGCACATTTAGGGCTTTTCAGAAATGTCATTTGTTGATAATATTTTGTAATTATCATTTAAATCAGACTAATTTTCAAATTGTTTGTTATAAATATCTCAGGAAAATGTTATGGGGTTTCTAATCAAAATACGACTTTCTGTTACAAAACAGGGCATTGATTTCATACATGTTCACTATAGAGGACACCAGGACTTTATCAGGCATTTTGAGAGACAGTGAATAGGGGACAAAATTACATATCAATGTTCCTATAGAATATTAGATAGAATATCTTTTTTCATTACACGTTGCTCCAAGAACACATTAATATGCAAATTAGATACAGTGTATATAGATACATTGCATTGAATGGGAAAAGCCATTTTACCCACATATTGCATAAAGTAAAATGGTATATCAATTCATTCTGTTATATCTTTCATAACATAGTTGGGAATCATCTTTAAACAAAGTTTGGTTAAAAAAATTCCTGAAAGTTTATTGGTGAATGAAACAAAAATTCTATTGTTTTTGCCTATACATGTCGTTTCATTTCATAGTCCTGACGAGGACATGGCATAACATATGAATAAAACTTTTATGGTTATAATTGACAGTACAATCATGCCCTCTAATGGCCATGTGGCTAACTACATGGTGTTAATGAAGGCATTCCTTTACTCTTAGCGCATGAGTCAATCTCAATCCCAATTTTAGAATCTGAAAGAAATTAAAATTCCTTTCAAATGTACAAACATGTCATATAGAACTCAGCAATGACTAAGCAATCAACTAACTCTGCACAAGCATTGTCGAAAAAGTCCCAGCCAAAAAAGAAAAAAAAAAAAGAAAAAGAGCAATTTCAAAAAAGGATTTGATTAAAATTGGAAATTAGTGTGCTTTTTGCTCAAAACAACATTTTCAACCCAGTGGGATTTGAAATGATGTTCTGGGGAATTATGATACATAGGAATAAAACAAGGGGGTGGGGAGTAATGTACAAACAGAAGCCAGTTGGAGCACTGGATCTGGAACATGTTTTGCTGAACAAGGTCATTGCTAATCAGTTAAGAGGGTTGACTGCATCCATGTAATCTTCATTTTTGAGTTCCAAATGTATAGATATATATCATGAGGAGCTGTTTTGTTTGTTCCTCACCTTGTTGCAGGATCTTGGCCAGGTTTCTGCTCTGGCTGGTGCAGTTCCAGCGACGGTTGTGGAACTGATGTTGGCATTCTCGTATGCCCAGCCGGGCACCTTTTGCCACTTCTTGAATGATCTCAGGCTGAGACTGGCACAGGTCGGCATGCCTGCTTCCCAACGTTCTAGTCCTACGGCAGATACTATTGGGATCCATCACTAAAGGGTTGCCATCCACCCTGTGGTGCAAAAGAAATAGGAATAGCCACAGTAATGTAAATACATATCAATTTCCACACAAAGACACACTCACACACATCCACACAAAATACATATTTCCCATTTCTGACTTATGATATTTGAGTGCCTTCTTCAACTAAGAAATTACGAGAAATTCTTGAAAGTTTTGCTTTATTTCATTTTTCATTTTTTTATACAAAAAAAATATTATTATTCCACTAAGCATTTTCAGCAATTAGATATAGTTGAGATAACTAAACTAAATATTTTAAGTCAAGAAAGAACACTACATTTTTAAGTTGAAACAACACATTATTATTTCTAATGTGGAATTTTAAGTCGCGATAAATAATCACTGCCATCATTTTTTACAGTGAATAGCATTATTTCTCTTTCACTTGATACATCTCTCCTTCCTCCTTTCATCCTTAAATCATGACCCACACAAAGTTATTTGCTACTAACAAACCAGTTTTTTCACATCTTTCATTGCCTCTTGTTATTTAAAAAGGCCTGTTGAACCTGAATGCAAAGTCGTAAATTCTTAAGTTTGTTGGTGTAATAAACTTTATCAAATCGCCTCAAAACCACATTTTAGTTTGAATAAAATGGCAACAGTTTACAATAAGGTTTCATTAGTTAACATTAGTTAACTAAGAATGGACAATTAATGCTTCTATAGAATTTATTAATTTTAGTTCAAGTTAATTTCAACATTTACTAATACATTATGGAAATCAACTGTTGTATTTGTTAACATGAATGCACTTACCCTGAATTTACCAAACAATCCAGACATCTGGATTTTTATTAACAAAGATGAATAAATACTGTAACAATCGTATTGCTCATTATTAGATCATTAATGTTAACAAATGAGACCTTACTGTAAAGTGTTACCAATAATATAAGATGCTTGTTGCATTAGTTTTCAGATAACTTAATTATATAGCCCAATAAGACAAACAGAACAAGAATATTAGCAGGCAGGAATAAAGCCTCAGTTTACCTTAGTTGCAGAGGTATGGGGGTCGTATCGAGGATGATAAGGAACAAGAGGACGTGTTTTCGCATTGAGAGCATCATCCAGGGATTTAGATCCACAAACGGGTCAAATCTACCTGAAACTGTCCCAACGATGTTTCCTTGGTTTGTCGGCGAATCTTTGAACTGGCATCATGTCCAACAATGATCGAGAACAGCATGAAAAGGTTTCAAATGCACCGCTGAGACACGTTTAAGACTAAGTGAAGACCCTGTGATGCGCAAAAAAAGAAAGGGCACGAGGACAAATTAATCATCGCTGCTTTTAACCCAATTCAAATATTCCTCTTCTATAGTAGGGGCAAAAAAACTGGCATCATAAGCAAGTTTCAGTGAGCGTCCACCGAGCAGAACTCGCGCGACTCACTTCTGAACAGCGCGTCTGTCGTATCTTATTAACATCTATTGGCACGCGCGCATTCCACCTCTGTTGACGTAACGTCAGAAAAATCCCTGTCAAGTCAAAAAAGTTCAAGAGTTTGTAAACACACGCTGCAGAAACCCTACATGACACTCATTTAGTTGATGTAAACCCGGACAGCCCTTATTTGTTTTGGAAACAGACATGATTCCCATGGATTTATGTCAAGCAGAAAACTCGTCTTGTTTTGTTTTCGTTATATTTCTCGTTTTCATCAGGCCTTAAATTTAAATTAGTGTTATGATGTCCAGCTGTCGTTTTTGATATGTTTTTCATAAAGTGTTCTCTTGCCTGTGTTGACCTTGGCAGTCGTCTTGGCCCTACAGCTATATCAGTATTCGGTGTTATCAGCCAGATTTTGTCTGTTAGAACATTTTCAGGCCAAACAGAATGGATTTTAAATGCACATGCCAAATCTTCCCATCAAAAAAATCTAAATTTGTTGCTTTATCATATTCTTGTTCATAATATCAAATTTGGATTTGGAGTTCTTTCTTTCAGGGCAACATTGGGATGGATTGAGAAGTCTTTTATTGCCATTGATATGTTCTTGCATCTGCCCCTTTTTTTGATGAAAATGACAGCATATAATTAGCTGTATTGCTTGAGTTCATAAATTGGCAGACTGTTACAGTATAGCTTGGAGTTTAACACACACACATGCACACATACACGCATGTACACATGTTCTGTTTTCGTGTTTTATGGGGACTTTCCATAGACATAATGATACTGTTTTTTATGTATTTACTGTTTTTTTATACTGTTAAAACTGTGTATTCTATCCCCCCTCTCTAACCCTACCCTACCTACCCTAAACCTACTCATCACAGAAATGTTTAGCATTTTTACATTTTCAAAAAATATCACTTAATATGATTTATAAGCTGTTTTCCTCATGGGGACCAAAAAATGTCCCCACAAGGACAAGGATTTTGAATATTATTGTCTTATTGTTTATCCCAATAACTTAGGGTTTACCTGAACCACACACACACACACACACACATTGGGGTTTCATGTTTTATGGGGACATAATGATTTTATACTGTACAAACTTCATCCGTTAACCCTAAACCTTAACCTACCTTACCTACCCATCACAGAAATCTTTCTGATAAATATTTATTTAATTACAAAATATTACACAATATTTCTAAATTGAATGAGCATCTTTCAGGAAAAAAAAAAAAAAAAAAACATAAAAGAAAAACATAAAACATTATCTGTTTTTAAAGTTTTTTTGTGTGTGTGTGTGTGTGTGTGTGTGTGTGCATATTTTCAGTAACAATAACCAAATGTATTGTACATATCTTGTTTATGATATTAAGATACCTTTATTCCATACAACATATAATCTTCTGTACTATATGGAAACAGCTTGCTCTTGGTAAGTATGAGGAAGGAAACCCATAATAAAAGGCTCTATGTCAATATGGCTTTTCCTGCTAATAACACTGGGTGCGTTGAAGAGGCTGAAGCCTCTGAGATCATGTGATCTGGGCTTTCCAAGGGAGGCGGTGGCATAGCGACATTATTTAGTAAACTCTGCCATACATTCCTTGCGTTTATCCCAGAGACAGTAAACAGCCTCAGTGTTCAGATGAAAACTGTGAGTTGTGAATGAACAATGCCTGGCTCAGGGCCCCAAACACTACGATGGCTTACTGTGAATATCACAACTGTGTCTGGACAATCATCTCCATCCACTCTGAAAGGACTTTGACCTTCAAATCAACCCATATGGCTTTATTCATTGTACTTTTTTTTTGGATGAACAAGTGGCTATTTGAGGGGAAACTGAAAAGTTTCATAAAGTATCTTTGGAGTTATATAGTTTTTTAGTTGGTCCACTAAACCTAAAGGTGGAATCTATAGAGCTCACATTTCACATATTTCAACATTTCAATGTTCCATTTTATAATTTTGCAAACATTATGGGAACACTATTTTTGAATGTTTTCAAAGGTAACATTCCCATAATATTTGCAAAATGATCAAATGGAATGCTCCATTAACGTTCACATAACCAAGAAAAAAATGGGCAACACTTTATTTCGATATAGTCGCCTTTAGACATTCTACTAACTAAGAAGCATTGCTACTATACACTCACCTAAAGGATTATTAGGAACACCTGTTCAATTTCTCATTAATACAATTATCTAATCAACCAATCACATGGAAGTTGCTTCAATGCATTTAGGGGAGTGGTCCTGGTGAAGACAATCTCCTGAACTCCAAACTGAATGTCAGGATGGGAAAGAAAGGTGATTTAAGCAATTTTGAGCGTGGCATGGTTGTTGGTGCCAGATGGCCCGGTCTGAGTATTTCATAATCTGCTCAGTTACTGGGATTTTCACGCACAACCATTTCTAGGGTTTACAAAGAATGGTGTGAAAAGGGAAAAACATCCAGTATGCGGCAGTCCTGTGGGCGAAAATGCCTTGTTGATGCTAGAGGTCAGAGGAGAATGGGCCGACTGATTCAAGCTGATAGAAGAGCAACTTTGACTGAAATAACCACTCGTTACAACCGAGGTATGCAGCAAAGCATTTGTGAAGCCACAACACGCACAACCTTAAGGTGATGGGCTACAACAGCAGAAGACCCCACCGGGTACCGCTCATCTCATCTACAATTTGCACAAGCTCACCAAAATTGGACAGTTGAAGACTGGAAAAATGTTGCCTGGTCTGATGAGTCTCGATTTCTGTTGAGACATTCAGATGGTAGAGTCACACTTTAGGCCCCTTAGTGCCAATTGGGCATCGTTTAAATGCCACGGCCTAACTGAGCATTGTTTCTGACCATGTCCATCCCTTTATGACCACCATGTACCCATTCTCTGATGGCTACTTCCAGCAGGATAATGCACCATGTCACAAAGCTTGAATCATTTCAAATTGGTTTCTTGAACATGACAATGAGTTCACTGTACTAAAATGGCCCCCACAGTCACCAGATCTCAACCCAATAGAGCATCTTTGGGATGTGGTGGAACGGGAGCTTCGTGCCCTGGATGTGCATCCCACAAATCTCCATCAACTGCAAGATGCTATCCTATCAATATGGGCCAACATTTCTAAAGAATGCTTTCAGCACCTTGTTGAATCAATGCCACGTAGAATTAAGGCAGTTCTGAAGGCGAAAGGGGGTCAAACACAGTATGAAATTAAATACATAAAGTATATCTGTGCAATATATTTAACTATTGCAGGTTTGCGAAATATTCTGAGATAGCATTTCACTGTTTTATTCATATTGAGGAATACTCAGTATTTTTTTTTTATCAGTTTTTTTGCAAGTGAGATGAGTAAATGCCTGCTCACATTTATTCTAAAACTTTATTCTAAGACCCTAGTTGGTGAAGCAATCATGCGTAAAATTATTTGCGCAAGTATATAACATTTTACAGACATTCTTTGGAACATCCTTAAAAAAATGAAAGTTAACCACGCTGTCCTCAGTGGCTCGGATGCGAGTAAACAGAAATGGCGGTCTCCGTGCTTCTCACTCAGGGGTGTGTCTATGCTAAAAGGGCATATCATCACCAGTCATGGGCAGGGTTTCCCTCTTACGTAGGAGTAGGGGGAAATGTGAAACTGCGTGTTACGAGAGATTGATAATGATTGATGGGGATTATAAAAAAGTAGAGTGGATTTTTTTACCATTATAGTCTGGTTGTTTATAAAAGTGAATTTTGCATAATAAGTCCACTTTAATGGGAACGTTAGCAGAATGTTCTTATATATTTTTGTTAGCTGAATTTCAGCATGCGTCTGTGTTCATATGGTTTAAAACTATGCTGCAAAACAATATGCATCTTTACAAATGACACTGCAAGTAATTTCTGGGGCCATTTGAAGGCACTCCATTTATTGAATTACTGCCTGGAAGAAAAAACTATTACATATACTTCAAAAATATTTGTACAGTTATTTTTGTATTTGTGCATTTTTAAATGAACACTGTCTGATGATGTTAGCTTCACCTAAACAGCTACATCACCCATGTATCCCAGCGTACTAAAGCAGGTATGCACACAGAATGTAATATTTCAATATTTTATATTTCACATCAAATGTAATATTTCCAAAAGTGTTGAGCTGTTCCTTACTAAAGACAATTTGGAAAACAATTATTCTTCCAAAGTAATGATTACCCCTAGGAGAACACTTCATGCTCTGCTTCATCTTCAGAAAAAAACTGTAACAAACACAAAACACAACCCATTGTCAGAATATTCTCTGTGTTTTAACAACCACACACAAAGAGAAAAATGTTTTCTCTGTAACAAGCGTGGGACAGAAAGACACCACAGCACAGCTCTGGAGAGTCCACTGTGTTCTTCAGTTGTAGCTGCAGGCATGCAGTATAAGGAACAGATGGGATGCTCGAGGGGAGGCGAGAATGACAGAGAAAGAAAGATCTGAGCTGTGTTTTTGTGTATATTGCACCATGTCTGAGAGTATAGTTATTTGCCTATAGTTGATTTATGGGAACAATTGGTGTGTGTGCAAACTCAGAGCATGGCATGATTGTGTGTGTGTGTGTGTGTGTGTGTGTGTGTGTGTGTGTGTGTGTGTGTGCGTGTGTGTGTGTGCGTGTGCGTGTGCGTGTGTGTGTGTGTGTGTGTGTGTGTGTGCATATCCAAAGAAGATACCTTGTAGGAATGAATGCGATTGATAGCTGCTACTGTTACAAATACAAAATTCTCTCTCTCTCTCTCTCTCTCTCTCTCTCTCTCTCTCTCTCTCTCTCTCTCTCTCTCTCTCTCTCTCTCTCTCTCTCTCTCTCTATATATATATATATATATATATATAAACTATAGGCAAATAACTATACTCTCAGACTTATAGACTCTCAGATATATATAGATATATATAATTATAATATGATTCACAATATGATTCTAAGGTTAAATGGCAGAACAGGAACATCACTGTTTAATTTTATATGTAACATTTACTCAAAACTTTTACTTAAATGTAAACAGAAATCATACACAGACACAGACACACAGACACACGCACACACACACACACACACACACACACACACACACACACACACACAAATTATAAATTATAATTATAATATGATTCACATGATCAGGTTAATGCATGTTAAATGGCAGAACAGGAACATCACTGTTTAATTTATGTAACATTTACTCTGGACCCACAAACATCACTAAATCATTGTATAAGCCAACATTTGAGAACAAGTGACCAACTTGTTTAGTTTGTTTTATGTATTTGTCATTTGTACAATGCTTCTTTTTTTCAATGCTTGTTTTGTCTTTTAGAATATTTTTTCTTCTATTTCAAATTAAAATGTTTAAAATAAAATCTAAGAAGTATTTATTTATTTATTATATTTAGGTGTGTGCCCCTTCTCTGTTTATGCGCCCACGTGTAGGATTACAATCATATTCTGAAACAGAATGATCGCCCTCTAGTGAAACAAAGAAAGATAAACTAAACTTTCCAGGTTAAAAGCGGTTTCCTCGCAATATCCCTGGGCAAATGACCAAATTCGCTTTTACTCCTAAATTATAGCTGGAGTTAATGATAGGTTTGCTGCGGTCTGCGCATATGGCGCCTCCTCTGGCCATGCCTCTGTCGAATGGCAGTAATCAGCGCTTCAGAATTTGCATTGACTGACGTCTGGTTAGTAAAGGGCGGAGTCCGGAGCGATGACACGTCAGAAGGCAACAGAGACAGTCACGTCTCTCTTTATAGGTGTGAAGAGAGAGCAACGCAATACTCCAGCTTCGTTCTGCTAAAAGCATCTCCTCATTGTGCTGAAGAGCGAACAGTCCATTATTTGCTGCCGACGACTAAAAGCATGAGAATTTCAATGTTAGTTTCTCTCATCAGGCCGACCGGGCCGATTATTGTGGGCATCTCTCTGGGATTCACTCTGAGCCTTCTGAGCGTCACCTGGGTGGATGAGTCCTGCGACTCTGCCTGGATGGGAGCCGCCGACGAGATGCTCATAGGGCAGCCTGGGAGCTCGAAAGGTGCCCGAAAGCCTAGTTCGATATCCGCTGGCACAAGTGACAACGGAAATGTCGAAGAGGATTTTGAGCCCAGAATAGTGCCTTATAACAAGCCTGCTCAGGAAGGTCCTCCAAAAAAAGTTTTCAGGTAGGTGTAGCTCCACCAGTGATTATATACAGTGCCCATCCTGAACGCAGTCTGGTCGGTCTATTTAGAGCACGCATGAAAGCTAGTAGCCTAAGTAATTTTCAGAAAGAAAAAAAAAAGGAAAGAATAACTTTTTTATTTATTTATTCTCTTTGTGGCCGTGGAGCTTCCCTGCCTGTCTTTTAAGCACATTTGTGAAAACTGGAATAGGACTGGCTATTTATAGAGCAAAGGCTCCTGATCTTGGCCCTAATGATGTCATCAGGTCACATAAAGCGTGCTGTCAGTCAAGGATCAGCGGTTCAGTAATCTCAACTGCAATGACAGCTTCAACAACTCACCAGTATCCTTAAAGACACATAGAAACATAACATTAATGACGAGGTATTTAAAGGTATTTTGTATTTAAAGTGTTTGCTAATAAAGTTATGGAAAATCTTATTAAGTTTGAATCCCTTAAAAGTTTATTTAAAGTTACTAAAATAAGACTGTTTACAAGACAGTCTTATTTTAGTAACTGTAACTGTTTTAGTGAGACTAAAGTTTTTAGTAACTTTAGTAACTTATTTTAGTAACTTTAAGAGTAAAATAGAGTAAAGAGTAAACATTTTAGTAACTTTTAAGAGTAAAATTTTAAGGGATTTAATTAGATTTTCCAGTTAATATTTAATATTATACACAGTTAATGAATGAATGTTTGAACGAATATATCAGATATGGCATCTGCATCCATCCTTTTTCCAAACCGCTTGTCCTATGTAGGGTCGTAGGAATGCTGTAGTCTATTCCAGCATCTCGGACCATTAGGTAAGGAAACACCCTGGACGAATGGCCAGTCCATCACAGGGACATGGCATCTGCAGTTTAAGAAATCAAGAAAATATACTTTTTGTGTGGAAAAATACAGTGAAAGAGTGGTGCATAATGAGCACGTCTCCATCTTTTTCAAGAAGTCACACAATAGCTTTGGTAAGGAACAAATCAAATTAAATCGTTATTGACTTATCTTTCCCTCTGCCAAAGTTCTGAAATCTCATTTCCATTCAGATTTTGTTAGCAAAACATCTGTATTTCTCATGTGTGTCGTAATTGAATGTGACCTGCTAGTTCAAATGTATGGAATTAAGAAGGTTTGAGAGCAGAAGAGAATTTTCTTTGAATAACTTAGGCCTCACACAAAGCTATACATCACATGGTTTCAGATTTGAGATGGTCATTCTATATAGAAAGAGTTATTATAAGAGAATATTATTCAGAAAACAATTTTGTGCTTCATGGAAAAAAAAAATGACAGCAGACAAGTTTGGATTGACATGGCGGTGAGTAAATAATGACCCAACTGCTGCCTATTTTGGACTTCTGTGTGTGGTATGTTATAAATAATTGGGCTGGTTTATTTGACCAACTGACAGTAAACCCAGCTGTGCTTGTGAGTTCCTAATGTAACTGTGCTGTGATTCATATTTCTTTACTTTTTAGTTAGTAATGTATCCTTCATCCTTTTCTTTTTAGAGCCAAGTATGCCAGCACAGAGCTTGGAATCCGTGAACGTCTCTTTGTTTCAGTATTTACCTCCAAATCCACCATAAACACATTAGCTGTGGCCATCAACCGGACCCTCAACCACCACCTGGATGGCCGACTCATCTTCTTTACAGGCACTCGCAATCGTAAACTCCCTAATGGAATGTTTGTGGTCTCCCACGGTGACGAGCATCCAGTCCCAAACATGTACCAGTCTGTCCGATATCTTCTAGAACATCACATTGCTGAGAATGATTGGTTCTACCTTGTCCAGGATGATACCTATACCCAGCCTGAAAGGCTAAAGACTTTAGTAAGCCACCTGAGCATGGACCTTCAGCTTTACATGGGCCACCCAGGAGAGTTCATTGCAGGTGAAACCCAGGGAAGGTACTGTCACAGTGGACCAGGATTTCTACTATCCCGTGCACTTCTTCTGAAGCTCCAGCCTTTCTTGGAGCAATGCAGGACTGACATCATAAGTGTTAGACCCGATGAGTGGCTCGGTCGCTGTATCATTGATTATGCAGGCATGAATTGTGTGGAGGAATATGAGGTAAGAGGTAATGATTAACTGGGAATCGAATCTGCTTTACGACATCTATGCAAGATTGGTATGAGCATTTGAAAGGAAAGTTCTGCCACCATTTACTCACCCTCATATCTCAAAGGCAGATTTTTGAAGAATATTTCAGTTGTTTTTTTATCCATATTGTGAAAGACAATGTGGTCCAGTTAAAAGTTACATTCCACAGAAAAAAGAAAGCCAAACAAGGTTATTTTAGTATTAAATTGAGATACTATTATCATTTTTATTCATATTTTGAATTACTTTATATTTTCCCTTTTAACTTAAATTTTTGTTCATGTTTTTGGGCCCTATTTTAAAGGGGATATATCATGAAAATCTGACTTTTCCCATGTTTAAGTGCTACAATCGGGTCCCCGGTGCATCTACCAACCCAGAAAACGTGAAAAAACACAACCCAGTAACTTTGTTTTGGTAAGCCTTTTTCTACAAGCATGTGAAAAAACGAGCCGCTCAGATTTCTCTCCCCTTCTGACGTAGGAAGGGGATCTATTAATCTGCACATTTCCACCCACGCACTGACAGACTGTTCTGTATTAGCAGGGCCGGCGTTTGCTATAGGCGATCTAGGCGGTTGCCTACACTCTAAAAAATTCTGAGTTAAAAACAACCCAGGTTGGGTTGAAAATGGACTAACCCAGCGATTGGGTTGTTTTAACCCAGTAAATGGGTTGTTTTAACCCAGCGGTTGGGTTAAATGTTTGCTTAAATTTTCAACCCAATTTGGGTTGTCTTTAACCCAGCATTTTTTTTGAGTGTAGGGGCGACAATTGTGTTGGGGGCGTGGGCGCCCTCTAGTGTCGCCTTTAGGCCTACTTTCCATTAATCATAGAATTAGAACAAGCAAAATAAAATATGTTTGTTAAACATGTTCATCCTAGGACGCCCCCTCAGCCACATGTTTAATTACTTGTCAACCTGATTATTAGATTGAATTGATGGTGATTACTGGGGGTTCAGGCGTTAGGTCAGGAAAGTGCTCATCACTGGCTCGTTCATCAAAAATGAAGCAGTCCCTCGGGTGCACAGGGACGGAAAAGAGAAAGGAAGAAGATCAAAATAAAGCCCACTATAGAGGTAAGTCTTCTCATCTCAGCTATTAAGGTGTGAAACGAAATAAATGTACTTAGTATTATCAATATTAATATTAATATCCAACTAATATTGGACGGTATTGGACGTTTCATTGCTGTCACTAAGCTATCACTAGCTAGCTAGTTAGTTTTCCACATATTACAAACATAACTTCACTGACAATAACCTACATGGATGTAATTTAAATATCAAAAGACCAGTACGTTATGTGGATAACGTATCATATGCATGCTAGTTATGAAAAGTACAATTGCTCTCTAGTCTCTTTACATTCATTATAAATGCATAAGTTCTGTTTAGTGAGTTCACAACTAGCAGGTACACACACACATAACCATTATGGTGATAGTAGTGGTGTTAGTTCACCCTTCTGTACCATCAACGAATGCAAACTCAATCTTGCCTAGGGCAACCAAAGAGCTAGAGCCGGTGTTGTGCCTAATTTCGACCCCCTGCCAAATTATTACCCCCCTCGTTTAAATCACTACCTGATTGTCTAATCCTAACCCCACCCCTAATCCTAACCCCTCCCCCACAACTAACCCTAAACCTACCAAATACTAGGGGGGTAATAATTTGGCACAACACCGGCCCTGCGTATTAGCATAGTTTCTGCTCTCAGCCAGTTGTACAACATCTGCCATTTTCTCAGGACTCGAGCAGTGACAACAATGTCTTGTAAGCAATGTAGGTGCACTGCCTGAACGAGGGACAAACAAGGCAGGTTTTGTTAAAAAGTTGAAGCTCAAGGATGGATCAGTACCAACTGTTTGTGATCCAGCTTATAGTCTCCAGAGCGATACTGGTCACGGCAGTAATGAAAGGGAAGAGGGTGCACGTTATAATAGTTTATCTGAGTTGTTTTACAGATATAAAGTTTGCCATTTTATTAAGCACCCCCGAAAAGGCATAAGATCTGTATATATTTGTTTACTGTTAGTTGTAATGAGTGGTTTTGAGTAATTGCTGTATATGCTGATGATAATGCAAGGGAGAGAGTGTTTATGGATAAGACTTTAATACGCACTTCTTGTTTAATTCAGCCCCTACAGTGATGGTTGTACTAATAGTGGATAAAAGCATAAGTAAAAACTGGAATTAAACTAAACTACCTGTTCTGTCTTCATGCAGCATATTCTCTGGCTCTGTAGGCATCAATGTCTGAATCCACTTTTGCTAGTTTAACGACAGGAAAAATGGTCCAAAAGGGTTGTACCTAGTCTCTTAATGAGTAATGGGTGTGTTTTTGGCACAACGTGCAATAGGGTGTGTTTTTGGCGTAACGTGCAATAAACCAATCAGACTGTCATCTCCCATTCCCTTTAAAAGCCAGTTGTGCTTACATCATGGCAGATTCGCTATTTACATGGTGGAAAATAGAGTTTAAATACATGTGTGTATTGCCACGATTTCATTCGTCATTACTGCAAATAGGTAAATCTGATACATGCAGTGACTTTCCATTATGACATAAGCATTTTTATCTTTATGTACACAATAATAATCTTTTACATTTGTAATCCTTTTATTTTTAATATTTGGCATGTTTGTGTGCTGCTGCACATCCCTGTGTATGTAATAAGCATAGTGTACGCGCATTGTGCACCCGCCTATAGGCACATATTACTAACGCGCCCTTTAAATAACACAAAAAATACTTAAATATGAAAAATTGAAGGATTAAAATGTAAAAGATTATTATTGTGTTCATAAATATAAAAATGCCTACATGTCATAGTAGATAGTCATTGCATGTATCAGAATTAGCCTACATACACTCACCTAAAGGATTATTAGGAACACCATACTAATATTGTGTTTGACCCCCTTTCGCCTTCAGAACTGCCTTAATTTTACGTGGCATTGATTCAACAAGGTGCTGAAAGCATTCTTTAGAAATGTTGGCCCATATTGATAGGATAGCATCCTGCAGTTGATGGAGATTTGTGGGATGCACATCCAGGGCACGAAGCTCCTGTTCCACCACATCCCAAAGATGCTCTATTGGGTTGAGATCTGGTGACTGTGGGGGCCATTTTAGTACAGTGAACTCATTGTCATGTTCAAGAAACCAATTTGAAATGATGTGACATGGTGCATTATCCTGCTGGAAGTAGCCATCAGAGAATGGGTACATGGTGGTTATAAAGGGATGGACATGGTCAGAAATAAAGCTCAGGTAGGCCGTGGCATTTAAACGATGCCCAGTTGGCATTAAGGGGCCTAAAGTGTGTCAAGAAAACATCCCCCACACCATTACACCACCACCAGCCTGCACAGTGGTAACAAGGCATGATGGATCCATGTTCTCATTCTGTTTACTCCAAATTCTGACTCTACCATCTGAATGTCTCAACAGAAATCGAGACTCATCAGACCAGGCAACATTTTTCCAGTCTTCAACTGTCCAATTTTGGTGAGCTCGTGCAAATTGCAGCCTCTTTTTTCTATTTGTAGTGGAGATGAGTGGTACCCAGTGGGGTCTTCTGTTGTTGTAGCCCATCCGCCTCAAGGTTGTACGTGTTGTGACTTCACAAATGCTTTGCTGCATACCTCGGTTGTAACGAGTGGTTATTTCAAAGTTGCTCTTCTATCAGCTTGAATCAGTCGGCCCATTCTCCTCTGACCTCTAGCATCAACAAGGGATTTTCGCCCACAGGACTGCCGCATACTGGATGTTTTTCCCTTTTCACACCATTCTTTGTAAACCCTAGAAATGGTTGTACGTGAAAATCCCAGTAACTGAGCAGATTGTGAAATACTCAGACCGGCCCGTCTGGCACCAACAACCATGCCACGTTCAAAATTGCTTAAATCACCTTTCTTTCCCATTCTGACATTCAGTTTGGAGTTCAGGAGATTGTCTTGACCAGGACCACACCCCTAAATGCATTGAAGCAACTGCCATGTGATTGGTTGATTAGATAATTTCATTAATGAGAAATTGAACAGGTGTTCCTAATAATCCTTTAGGTGAGTGTATTTGCAGTAATGACGAGCAAGCAGGCATCATTTCTTCGCTAGAGAAGTGTTCAGTTTTTCCACTTGCAAATTCCACCATGTAAATAGCGAATTTGCCATGGCACGAGCGCAACTGGCTTTTAAAGGGAATGGGAGATGAGACTGGTTCAGTTGCCTCAAAATAGCAATGCACCAACAATGCGCCTGAACACATCTTGTTTTCAGACCAGCAAATGCATTTGCTATTTAGACAACGCACCACGCAGGACGTGAAAATGATATCGGTGTCGGGCTGAAATGAGCAAAAAACACTTGCATCGTGCCTGGCGCTGCATTGTTCTGGGTGTATGATAGGGCCCTTAATGTTTTAGTTTGTTTATTATTTTATTACGTTTTTTTTATGGTTTTAGTTTGTTAATTATAATAACCCTGGTAACAACATGAGGGTGAGTAAATGATGACAGAATTTTGAACTATGCCTTTAAATCTAGAGTGAGAACAAAAATGGTACCCGGAGAAAAACAATCAAAATTGCAAATTCTCTTTTCATTGTTTATTTTCCATCAAATTTCCATTTCATTAGCTTAGTTTCTGTTTTGTTCTTTCTTATCAACACGAAATGCACTAAATCTCACGACAGCATCTGCTTCTTCCCCGTAATCACTAAGGCAGTTACATTTCTCACATCATGAGATTCCAATTAGTCACAAGCTAAAATAGTATCTATCCCAGGGCAAATATGGCTGAGAGTGCTGTGTGCCCAAATGAGCTGAAGGAAGGGAGGAGGGAGGATCAGGGGGCTCAGAGCCTGAACTATGTACAGATCATCCTGGCAAACTCTAAAAACAGGCCTGTGTTGATAAAGTAGACTTTTCATGTAGCTGGTTTCCCTAAGTTGGCAATGTTTATGTTGGTCACAAATGACTACATTTTTCACCCAGGGTCTCTAGTTTCGACAGGAAACCACATTACCCAAGGGCCCATGCTTTATTGAGAGGGTGCGCTGTTATATATTGAGAGGCTCAATGCAACAGGGAGGCCAAATATTCAATAGTTTACAGTATTTTTCAAATTCTGAGGCAGGTACATTGATATACTCAAACAAGCTCACAGTCATGTGAAAATTATCTGCATATGTTCAAAACCTTTATTTCACATAATCAACACCAAAGGCAGTATAGAGCAACATATATATTTGCTAAAATGTCATAAGTGTGATAAGCAATGGTTTGTGAATTGGTGTGTTAAATAGGATTGGACATGGGTGGTGGCTGCTGGCTCCTTAGTGGATTATGCCCATTTCATTGCTTTGACATAGAGGTGAAGGAAGTCCTTCGCACTCTTAATAGCCTGATCTGATTGGATTCAGGTTTCTGCATGACTTACACTAATGTTCAAAAGTTTGAGGTCAGTAAGATTTTTTTTTTTCCAGCAAAGATACATTAATTTGATCAACAGTGACAGTAAAGATATGTTAAAAAGTATTATATTTATAGATAAAATGCACATATATTTAAAAAAATGCTGTTCTTTTGAACTTTCTATTTATAAAAAAAAAAAAAAAGAAAACAGTTGCAACACAACTGTTTTTAGCATTGATAGTAATGTTGAGCTCCAAAATTAGCATATTAAACTGAGTCAAGTGACACTGAAGACTGGAGTAATGATGCTGAAAATTCAGCTTTGTAATCACAGGAATAAATAAATTATATTTTAAAATATATTTCAGTAGAAGACTGTTACTTTAAATTGTAATAATATTTAATGATATTACTGTTTTTACTTTATTTTGTAGCTTTGGTCAGCCGTCAGTGTAAGGAACTTCTTTAAAAATATACAAAAATCTTTTGAATGGTAGTGTAGAACCACATGTCTCATGCAAAATACCTCTGTAACTGAGACAGGATATATGTTACAGGGACACAGAAATTTGATCATGTTTTAATTCTATTGTAAACGCTGATTAAAGGGTTTATTTAAAAAAAAAAAGATTTTGAATGGCTATTTCTATACATTTGGGTTTGCTATTTTAAGAAAATTTAAAATAAATTGGAAGTTAATGCAAAATTGTAGATTCAGAGTAGTTGAGAGAACGGACCCACATAATTTAATTAAAAAATATAAATATTTAATAGGCTGTTTGTGTTGCTGGAAGGTGGAAACTGATTAGTGGTTTTAAATTTCATTGTTGGAAGCACATGATTCCCCCAGTTAAGCGCAACCCCCACAACATAGTGGATTTTATTGGTCGACTCAATCACACAGTCACCTGCCAAATAAAGTTCAGACTTCAGTTCAGAAACATTATGGATGGAGCCAATCTTGATAAACAGTAACGGTATCTATCAGGATGTGCTATCAAGGTTATGGGTTAGTATTTGTTTCAGCATTGCATAGTCGGCACGTTTTGCAAATTGCTGAAAGCAGATAAAGCTAAATGATTATACTGTAAAACTATATGAACATTAAGATAAAATAAACAAATAATAATTACTGTTGCAACTGGAAATAGCAGAAATAATGTGATCCACGGACAAACAAAACCACTGGCTCTCATTAGGTGAGCTATCATTTCATGCAGGGGCAACATATCATTATACTGGGTTTAGGACAGTCTAGATTTTCAAGTTTGGACCTTTTGAACAATGATATAAAAGCAGTGACCTGATCATAAAGCATCAGTAATTCACACAGACCTGAACATGCTGTTTGGATCCGACATAAAACAAGTGAGTGTCCAGACACCAGGATTACTTGAATGGAATGATGCACAGTAAATGACTTCCTGTTCTCGGCAGGCCAGCTGCAGACCTGCTGAGATTTGTGCAGTTAATTAGCATGGTTACAACAAGATATTAAACAGCTATTGCAAACTGCTGACTAGAGCTGACCAGAATTAACCTAGAGGTGCCGTCTATGCAACTATGACCACATTCTTGTTATTGTGCCAAATGTTGAGGCATGTTAAAAACACATTAAATGTAAATACATTTAAATACAATATAATATTATGATCTAATTTCAATCTTGCTTTACCTTAGGGGCTGAATTATAATTATTTTACAATGGAAAACAACATGGACCTTCCCAGAGTGGGGAATGATGGATTCCAGAATGCTCTCACTGTTCATCCTGTGACCAGTGCAGAACTTATGTATCGTCTGCACAAACATTTCACAGAAATAGAACTGCAGAGGACCTATGAGGAGATTGAAAAACTGCAGGTTAGATCTATCTATCTATCTGTCTGTCTGTCTGTCTGTCTGTCTGTCTGTCTGTCTGTCGTTAGATAGTAATGCTACATTACCTTTATAAAACCTTTACATTACCTTGTCACCAAAGGTACACCTTTCTAACTTATCTACCCCTAAGTGGTGGTTCTCATCCTTTTTGCCCTAAAGCAATGTTTCTCAACTCCAGTCCTCAGGGCCCATCTACTAGAATGTTTTAGATGTCTACCTATTCAACAAACTAAAAAGCAGATGAGTTTAATCAGGTGTTTAATTAGGACCGGAGTTGATAAACACTGCCGTAAAGGCTGCATATTAGTACACTAGTGCTGAATTCAGACTACATGATATCTGCTCGATTTTGGTTTGACATAGACAATGATAAACAATTTTATCTTGTATAGTGTGTCATAGTATAGACGATAACCACCGCCGCACCTGTGACACTTCACAATGTCATGACAGAAAGACTAGCATGCTTAATTTTTTTCCCCCTCTACGACGAGTTCTGTCACATCTGTGATGTTGACCAATAGGAGTACAGAAGCTCCCATTCACTAGGCCTGCTCGATCATGGCAAAAATCATAATCCTTATTTTGGTCAATATTGAAATTACAATTATTTAACATGATTATTGGTGGGTGAAATGATCAAAGCCTTATTTCATGACATGAGTAATTTTAAATGTCAGTCAAATTTCACAATTATCGATACTTCAGCAAAAAAAAAAAAAAATGCCAAAAGGTCCAGAACAAAGAAACTAATTACAATAAAAACCGACAAAATACAACAGAACAAAAATACAAATTAATTAAACAATGCTTTAGGTTTTTCAGGAAGATGTACTAACAGTGGTATTCAGATAAGTAATACCCAATATACTGTTACACACGCTCTTTCTTAGTGTTTACATTCACTTAAGACATAACCGACTGTGTTTATGTGGATACTTAGCAAAACGGCATTTCGACATATTTATGTTAGGCTATTTGACAGTTTAGGGGCATATCTGAAGCCCATAGTATACTTCACTTATGCGCGTTCCACCCTGTCTTAGAGCACTCGCAAAGGAGGCCGCCTAGGAAACCGTGTCTCTTTTGCGGCTTAATGTGCTTATAATATTAAGCATGTCCCACAGTTTAGCAACAGTAGACTGCATTTTACATCACTTACTTATTCGGCTGAGTTGGATGTTAAGTTCGGCTTAGGGAGGAACGAAAGTGCACTGCTGTAAAGGAAAGAAAGGTGCGTTGGACGGAATACGGCAGTGGCACAATAATCGGTTCACCTTGATAATCTTCTTTTCATAATCGTTGAAACCAAATTTGAAATTTAATTAATCGCACAGCCCTACTGTACACGGCTTTTAAACATGGCAAAATGAAAGAGAAACGAGATTATGGTATTGGTGCTTCTAGGTGGAATTATGCAATGGAGGAAAGGTTTGTGGAACTATGGCAACAGTACTCCTGCCTTTATGATGCTTCCTCAATGGACTACCACAACAGAGCGAAAAAAAAGTTAAACTGTAGTGGTGGGTACTGCAAGCTAACACGCCGCTTCGGTAGCCATCGTTTGTTTACGCTCTTGTTTCTGGAAGTCAGTCACTAGTTCCGCCTTCTCAATGACATCACGTAATGCGTAGTCTTACATGTCTACAAAAATGCCAGACAAAAATATTATGCAGTCTGAATCCAGCATAAGGTACTATCTCTGCTGAAAAATCTGGAATTGCTGGTCACCAGCATAAGGTATGTTTTGCATGATGGGATGGGATGGGATGTTGGTTGCTGGTTTGCTGATCCCCAGCATGGGAAGCGGGAGTGCTGTTAGACTAACTACACCAGCTTAATTTTGTTTGAGAACAGTATGACAATGCTGGTCATCCAGCTTGACCAGCACTATACCAGCTCTAACCAGCATAAACCTGCCTGGACCAACATGTAATTCATGCTGGTTTTTCAGTACAAATATGTACCCTTAAGGTGCTAATATAAACCCTTTAAGATGATATGCGTGTATTGCCCCAGTGACAAGCTGTTTCTCCCCTAAAGATATAGTGTATTGTATTTTTATTGTATTAAGTATTAAGTGTAATGTTGTTGTTTTTTGTTGTTGTTTTTTTTCATGCATCTTACTTTTCACCCTCAGTCTGAGATAAAGAATGTCAGTGAAGTAGCAGCAGATGGAAACAAGAGTGCTCTATGGCCCATTGGCATCACACCTCCCTTTGAACCCAAAAGCCGCTTTGAGGTCCTGCGTTGGGACTACTTTACCGAAGATAACCTTTTCTCCTGTGTGGACGGTGCCCCTAAATGCCAGCTCAATGGTGCTGATCGTGATGACGTGACTGATGTCATCAAGGTTGCTGTTGAAGAGCTCAATAAAAAATACAACCCTTTTGTACAGTTGAGCGCTCCACGGCTGGTGAACGGTTACAGGCGCTTGGATCACACACGAGGGATGGAGTACACATTGGACCTGCAGGTCCAGGCCACGACTGAGTCTGGTCACCAGAAATCCATTGCACGTCGTGTACACCTTGTGCGACCCCTCAGTCAGGTAGAGATTATCCCCATGCCTTATGTCACTGAGGCTACACGACTTCACGTGCTCCTGCCCCTCACTAGTTATGAGTCCCATGTAGCACTGCACTTCTTAGATCACTGTTCCTCCAATTTGTTTGAGACTGGTGAGAATGCAGTTCTTAATTTCCTGTTCACTTATGAACCAGCCGAGGCCCAAAAAGTGAGTACAAATGATGTGTTTGCAGATGTCAAAGCTAAGATCACCGCAGTTGAGCGCAGATATCCCACCGTGAAGGTGTCTTGGATCAGCATAAAGACAGAAAGTCCTGGTGTCCTGCGGATCCTGGACATTGTTTCTAGGAAGCACCCGGTAGAAACACTCTTCCTCCTGGTCACAGCTGACACAGTGCTCAAGTCAGAGTTCTTGAATCGCTGCCGCATGAACACCATCAGTGGTTGGCAGGCTTTCTTTCCCATCCATTTCCAAGACTTTGACCCCAGTGTGGCTTATCCAGACCAGGTTCCCCCTGCCTCACACGACCTGGTCAGAGAAGCGGGCCACTTTGACCGGTACACCTTCGAGGAGGCGTGTTTCTACAATTCTGACTACATGTCCTCGCGCACACGGATGTCTGGGGATTTGCAGGAGAATGAAGAGCTGCTGGAGAGCCTGGATCTTTATGACATGTTTGTGCAGTATTCGGGACTGCACGTGTTCCGAGCCGTCGAGCCTGCTTTGCGGCAGGCGTTTCGCAACCGGACCTGCGATCCTCGTCTAAGTGAGGAGGTGTTCCACCGCTGTCTCCAGAGCTCTCTGGAGGGCCAGGGATCACGTTCCCAGCTTGCCATGCTAATATTTGAACAAGAGCAGGGAAACAGCACCTGAGGAGCAACAGTGGGGTAACTGTAGACTGGCTAACCGCTTCTCCTCCTTAACATCTGTCAACCAGTTCTCTAGTAAAAGCTGTTTTCAAAAACTGAATTCAAAGAGAAGTGTTCTGAAAGGAATATTTTAAGACATTTAACAATAAATGTCTAGAGACCTCTTTTCTGTGAGCACTTAACTCACAACTGTTAATGCACTACAAAAAATGTATACTGTTCTTTCACTGTGCTTTTCTGAACAATTTTAGAATTTTGTATTGTGGCACGTCTCATGTTGCTGCCTCGTTAGGATGGATTGTTTTTAATGTTGTATTCCTCATTTGTAAATGTTAGACCCGACTGACTGGTGTAGTTTAGCTCAATGCGTACTTTTGACACAAATGCTAGCATACTCATAGGCTGCGTCCGAAATCACATACTCTCTGAGTAGGTACTTATTTTGAGTAGCAATTACTTTGCAACTGCTAAAAAAGTATGTTATATATAGTATGTGTGTAGTATGAATGTAATCTGGACATACTACATTCGACCTACCAGTGTCAATTGTGTATCTTCACTGCAATTGACAAATCCTCTCCGTGACCTCATAGGATAGTAAAGCATTCGTACTTTTTGCTGTGCTGTGAATTTGGACCATAGCCAAAAAAAAAAAAAGAAACAAAGATGGACTATACGCCTTCACTCTCACTACTCCATTGAAGTAAATTGAGCCACGATATCAAGGTCCCGCCCACACTCCTGCCTAATCAACAACTTTTTGTGCGATAAACAGGTATAGAAATGTAGAAATGAAAGTTAAAGATGCTGTATGTAAGTTTTTCACATTACTAAAGCTTAAAAATTCCATGAAATGTTTGTAGATATTTAGGAAACATGCAAGTCCATATACTTGTTTCTCTGAAAAACAAAGCTACAGCCAGTTATTTTACTTTGAAATGTGTGTTCCGTGTCAGAATGTCTGTTTTTGTTTTGGTCTGTGCGAAACCGGGGCCGCCAGTTTACCCAATAGTATTTAGACACCCCAGGTTGCCAATTAGCAGAAAACACAGCATATTGCTGCCATGGAAGCCAGCAAAAATAACTGGGTCAGAGATTCTACCCGACCTAAAAAGCCTCTGCATCCATCTAAAATCTCTATGAGAGCTCATTGAAACATGGAAAAATCAACTCATCAACCTACAGTGTCTCCTCGCCTTGCATTGTCAATTGAGCTTGCTCCTGTTGCGTGTCCTCAAACTGGCAACCCACGTGATCGTAGAGTCTGAGGAGGAGGGGGTGGGGCAAACAATATTTTCAATTTGGACTGCAGTACACATTTCAACCACTAGCTGTCATTCTTACATACAGCACCTTTAAAGCTCAAATCTCCCCCCGAAGTTTCCGAAAATGTCTGTTGGTGCCTCAGTGACTACTGCTCAGAGAAACTGTCAATCATAATGTCACACCCCTGTTTTTATAGCGTCAAATAACTAACTAAAACCAAAGTTATTTAAAGAACAAACACTTGAACTAACATCAGTGTTATAAAAACTGCCTAAAATTACAGAAACCATCTTTAAAAAAAGTTTATTTGAAGTGTAATTTGATTGTTTAGTTTCCCTATGTCCCATTACATTTCATGGAGACGGCAGGGTTTATGACCTATACTGCATCCAGCCACCTGGGGGCGATCAAGACTCTTTGGCTTCACCTTTTCTGGGCTTGTGTGGCACACTTGATTTGGACATACTACTCTTTTTACTCACTTGTTTTTTGCCTACTATATAGTTGGGAAGCGTGCAATTTCGGATGCAGCCATAGGGTGTGTCTCAATCAGCTCCCTAGCTTCCTAGATCGAGAATCAGTATATCGCGTACGTTAATGTGGCTGACTCCCTGATTAGTGCCCTGAGTACTGAACTAGGGAGCTAATTGAGACGCAGCCCTTGCCTTTCAAAGTACACTTCATCTGTTTCTTTTATGACTGTGAGACAACAGGTCAGGGCAGTGTTGCCACCTTGTGTACAAACTAATTACTGCAACAAAATTCAAGGCATGCAGTGTATGCGCAGTTTAAAAAAAAAATCTGGCTGCGTACTGTACGTATAGTGTATGCATGCTATGCTAATAATGAAATTTGTCACATGCACTGTGCTCACAGCATTATTTTTGCCCCACAGCCGATTCTAAAGTTTTGTTTTTGTGCTGATTGCCTACAAAAAGGTGCAATCACAGTAGACTTGTGCATTCAATATTTTTTGGACACTGCATATATGACGTCACACTCATATCTCCCGGATTCGCATGCGCATATGGAAGTCAATGGAACGAAAAGTGTAGCGTGACCTTCCCTTAAAGGGGTGGTCCATTCAAACGTATGCAAATGTGTCAGACCCGGAAACGCAAGCTCACACAAAAAGTTTAGCATTTTGCTCCATTCCAAAGTTCAAGTTTGGTGAACTCTGACCTGCGAATTCACATCGTGTGTAGACGTGTGATAGAAGATGGATAAGTCATGGCATTAGCTTTTAGCTGAATGAAAAGAATATTTTTTTGCAGTAAAGTTGAGTAGATATTTTTTTACATTTTGAGTGTATTACTATTTGTTATATGTGTGTGACGTCATATTGCGACTGTTGCAGCGTCCAAAGAAAGAAGTCCAAGATGTCTAGTGTCGCTGCGGCTTTATCCAGATTTTTTTTTTGTGATCGGATTGGATGATATTTCTGAACTCTCGACTGAATCCATGATGTTTGAACGCTTCTTTACAGTTGACTATGGTCAAGCCAGTTACAATGAAATCGGCTGTGCCTAACTGGTTTAGAAAAAAACGAAAAAAAAACGCGTATGCATAACATTCATGTAAAAACCAAAGTATACTTTGAGCTAGTGACAGAGCTGGGAAAGAGAATGTGAATAGAATTTTTCAGTGATTATAGAGTATTTTTTTTTACTGTGACTGCAGCTGAGGAAAGAGAGGAAAGTATTGGACAATTATGGACAGTTCAGAAAGGCCGAATGTATAAAGCTATTTCCGCAATGTATTTTGCATTATTCCAGATTTCTGAATCCACCCGTGTTAGAAATGCATTCCAGTATTCCACCCACACTTCCTTTTCCCGTTAGCTTTGGCTGTCTGGAGCAACTTAACTATATTGTCCATGTAAAAAAATGTGCCTTTAAATCTGTTCCTTCACAGTGGAATGCTTCTCAACTATGCAACCAACCAACAAATGAATACTTTTTTTGTTTTGTTTTGCACATAAACCTGATATTTAGGAATATTTATAATGTCAAAGTGATGTTTTGGTGGTTTGTTTGTTTGTGTGTTTTCCTTTCCATATTTCGTTTCTGAAAAAAGGTGTTTGTGAGCAGAGTACCAGGTGTTGGGCTCTGTGGAACTGACATGCTATAATGAGATTATATGAGTTAGTGCATCACCCTGCAGATGTTTAATGTGTGCGCTGTGCTGCTGCTTACAGTAATGGTTACAGATGAAGAGCTTAAGAGGCTCTAATTCTATTTGTAGAAAGTGTGTCCATGTAGGAAAGGGTAAATTGTTATTATTATTATTACTGTGTAATCACAAACCATTTGCTCACAACTTGTCAAAATCATTAGTGTATCCATGTGAAATTCTGTTAAAAACTTTTATTCACCAAATACTTCCACAGTAATTTGCAGAATTGCATGATTCCATATAACATCTCTACCCTTGAATGTCCCCCATTATGGAGCCACCAGACTTGTGTTGGTGTTTCAAAGCTTATACAAAGTGGTGTTGAGGAAACATAGGTGTTGGTTTTAGTATTAAGCTCACTAGATGGCAGTAAAAGCATTTTTTTTTCTCTCTCTCTCCTTGAAACGCTGTCCTCATGTACAAGGTTAATCTGTGGAAATATATTATGTATATTCAATCAAAAGGCTCTGGCTTATGAGCAGTCACCAATACATTATTCAAGACATAAAATTATAAGAAATCAAATAAAAGAAGAACGGATGGTGGTTTTAAAGTTATACTCTGACATTTTTGTTTCCGCTGTAAGTGAGTATTATTGATTTAATCCTTTATACCAGATGTAAATGATGGATATTCAGCACAATGTTACTACAATTTTAAATGTATCTATTTGTATTTGAATACAAAATAAAGTCTCTATTCACCTTTACATTTTTATTTTCATAAAAAGGATATTATTTATAGTGTTGATTTATTTATTACAGATGATTTCAGAAAACAGTGTGCTCTAGTGTGCTGTTTTCCATTTTTCAAACCTAGAGACAGACTTTCTAGCACAATGGAAAATTACATAAGATTGAAAAAGAACATAACACCTACTCACAGAAAAACGAGTGGTATATTTTAGCTGTTCTCCTATTGAGAAGTCTCATTATGTTATTAAGAAAAGGTGAAATGGCACAAGCACTGTACATTACCACAAGAAGAAACCCACTTTTTCTGCACTTGCTGGACATGTGTTTGCTTCAGCTCGCTGTTTTCCTTATAACGTTCAGTAAGTTCCCGTTTGTCCGATCAAATTTATGTGTGAATGCAACATTTTCACAATCTTCTTTTAGGCCCATGATAGATCCATCCAGAAGGGAACCCCACCCCCACCCCACAAATCAACAAAAGCACGTGTTGTTTCTTCATTTGATATTCCCTTGAAAAAGTGTGAGCGGTGTGACTGGCTTGAGACGATTTCACATGATGATGTCCTGGATTAGGCTTTGGCTGTAGCTTTTATAAGTGGGAAAAAGACAAAAAAAATGTATATTTCAGTGTACAGGCTCCCATTCAGGATCCCAATTTCAAGTTCAGTGATATGAAAAAAAGAAATAGAGAGCAGAAGAGGCATCCCTTAACAAGCAAAGTCCTGCTGTACGACCGGTTGTGCATTGTGATGATTTGGTAATACTGAAGTTGGATGTGCACTGTGCGGTTGGGATACGTCATTAGCTGCCTGTTGACAAACAAATCACATGATGCAGATCTTCAGTTATTAGGTGCAAAGTGTAGAAGCCATTTAAAAAATCTCGATGTTTTTGTGACCCACCTTGGCGTTGACTTCTTCAAATCTGACTGTAGATATAGTCCCGGCAGCCAGCTGAGCTCTCAGGTTCTGTTCTCGCAGGTTCTTCGTTCTCTGGATCTGCTCTTGGATTAAGTTTTGTTGGTTCTGTTGTTTCTGACTCTTCTTTGGTTTCAGGAGTTGCTTGATTTTAAGTTTGACCAACTAAAGAGATAAAGATTAAAAGCAGACTGAAATTTATGTGAATGTCAGGGGACTGTCCTTTCACAATGAAGTGAAGATACCTCATAGATATAGTCAAGTATTTCCAGGATAGTGAGAATACTGGCCCCAATGAAGAGCCCCATCTGTCCACCAATGTCTCCTGGAAATGGAAACCAAACAATCAATTTACAATCAATCACTCATTTCTCAACTTGGCTCACATTTCCAAAACTCTTCATACAGTTCTCCAACTTTCAGTTTGACACAGCAGTACATTTTACATCCAAAATGCACTAAAACTACCAAAACACTTCATTTATGTCTGAAATTAAATCATGCTTCTATAACAGAAGTTATTACCCAACAAGTGCAGTTTGTCACTCATAAAACAATGACCTAAATTGGTATGTTGGTTTACATTACAGCGGAAAATTATACCTTAGTTGTCTCCTTTTGATGATAATTAAATTGATAGACTAACACTTCTGTAGGTGTTCAGCTACACCTAATTGGTGTGATGCATTTCATTTAAGATGGTACTGTAGAATTTTTTTTTTTTTTTTTTTATTTTTATTTTTTTACTACAATCACTATATTT
The DNA here is from genome assembly GCA_018749465.1 of Paracanthobrama guichenoti. Classification (NCBI taxonomy): domain Eukaryota; kingdom Metazoa; phylum Chordata; class Actinopteri; order Cypriniformes; family Gobionidae; genus Paracanthobrama; species Paracanthobrama guichenoti. The sequence continues at coordinate 12,908,588 of CM031948.1, read as the reverse complement.
CCTAAAAATGCTGGGTTGTTTCAAACTATGTTTGGGTCAAATATGGACAAACCCAACTGTTGGTTTATTTAAAAAAAAAAAAAAATGTATTATTAAATTTTTAAACCTGATGGTTTGTACATATTTGACCCAAACATAGGTTGAAACAACTCAGCATTTTTTTTTTTTTTTTATTTCTCAATACTTGTTTAAAAGCCACTTTTAAAAAGGTCTCTTCATAAAGTGATCAAAACATCAGTCCACGTGAGCTAAATTGTGGCTCATTTATCATATTCAATGATGACATCTTTGAATTTACATTAATTCTTTTCTCACTTACACACAAACACCACCAAAACGCCATGTACCTACAGGCCAATTTGCATTTACATACTCTTTTCAAAACTGTTCAAATCAAGTTAAAAACCTAACACAACACAATGAATAAGACAGAAATTTGCAATATTTCTACAGTACCATATTGAAATAGGTGATTTGATGTATGAGATTTTACAGTGAAAAAGACCCAAGGACCAGATATGGTGAATGAAGACCAGGAGAAGACCAATGTCGATCTCCAGTAATTTTTACTGGAGAATAGTTTGCGGTTTCATCAGTAGAAATCAGCTTCTTCATTCAGCAAGGAGTTCGTAGGCCTCCTGCATACATTCACAAATCCACAGCTTCTTCAAGGTTGAGGTTGGTCAAGTTCTTGCTTTGATCAGGAAACTTTCCCGAAACTTAGTAATAAGATGTACTTTCTCTCAATGAGGGGTTCAGACAATATTTGTCCTTATTCTCTGGTGATTGAAGATGAAAAATAAAATAAAGGCTTTAACATAAGCTTAAAGAAGTCATTCAAATCATTTAATATTTAGAAGGATAAATATTGATTAATAACTTTGATTATAAATCACTCAAAATATATACATTGAAGCGGCAGTGGATTCTGGAATATATATTCAAATATATTCAGAATCTAAAAATAAAAAATAAAATAAAAAATATCTAATAGGGCCTACTATCAAATAAATTAAATGCAACTGAACACCTATACAAATGGGTGATTAAGTCTTTCAATTGAATCACCATCCATAAGGGGAAAGCTTATGTATTGTAACATTCAGTCCACTGGAGACAAGTTGCAGAACCCAAGTGCAGTTTTATTAAAACTCAAAATTATAAACATAAAGCAAAGACTTGACAAGACAATAGCTGGACTTGGCATGGCTACACAACAACAACAACAACAACAACACAGCAGGCTACAACATCAATACTAGACAACAACCATGACAACCATGAGGGCTTAAATACACAAAGACTAATGACAAAGACAAGGGACACCAGTGAACACTGATGAACCAATGACAACATGACACAACACATGAGGGCATGGAAGTCACATGACAAACCAGGAAACAAGACAGTGAACAAAGCAAACTAAGAAACATGACAGTGAACATGGCAACTGAGAAGCGTGACAGTGAACATGGCAAACTCAACACGAAACATAACCCAAAACTCCCTGTGACACGTATATAGTTGCATTGTAATGTAAATATGGGTTATTTATTTGAGTTATTTATTTGTTATCTCTACTCTTATAATATCTTCAATACAAGTCAGTCAGTAGCGATACCTCAAAAATGGCGCCGCGGTGACGTCACACACAACAAACCCATGTGACTGACAAAGACTGACACTGCAGTGAATTCTATACAGTAAAGAGTGTCATTCTTGTTTTGTAAAGAAATGTTACAAAAGAAAACATTGCATAATGCAACGTGTAATAATTTATGCAATTTGAAAGATGTGGTCACTGAATGCATTTTGTGCCAAAGCAGTGGCAAATGATACACACTTCAGCGTAAACCCAGCTTAAAAGATGTGTTCTAAGAACGTTTTGCTAAGATTAAGTTATGAAAATGTTATTTCTGAATGTTCAAAACATCCAGTTTTTCTTGGTTATGTGAACATTAGAGAAAACATTATGGGAATGTTCCATTTGATCATTTTGGCAAACATTATGGGAACATAACTTTTGAATGTTCCGTTTTGAAACAAGTAGCAACGTTTAAGAAACATTAAACGAATGTTCAACTGAAAAAAAAAAAAAAAAAAAAGTTCCATGAATGATGTATAAATATCATTTTTGTGCTAATGTTTTGCAAACTTCATTAAAGATAGATTACTTTAATGGAACATTGTAATAACGTTATTTAACGTTTGTTCATAACTTTGAGAGAACATTGCCAGAATGTTAGCCAAAGTTCTGAGAACATTCCCCGTTTGCTGGGAATAGACTGCTGTTGTGCTCACAAGAGTTTTGAAAAAGTGACCTAAGTATGGGTCCTAGCAATTAAAAAATAAATAAATAAATAAATATTTATATTTATGTAATACTTAAAGTGATCATTCAAACAAGCTGAAAATTCGAATCTTTACTCATTATCATGTTGTTCCAAACCAGCATGACTTTCTTTCTTAATGTCAACAACACTGGACCCTAGACTTCCATTATTTGAACAAAAACATGACACATTAGTGGGGGAAAAAAAAAAATTGTTTGGTACAGACATTCTTTAAAATATCTTCTTTTGTGTTTAGCAGAAGAAATAAATTCATACAGGTTTGGAGCAACTTGAGAGTGAGTAAATAATGGCAGAATTTTCATTTTTGGGTGAACTATACCTTTAATACTCCAGAGGGGAAAAAAAGCCAGACTATTATGATCATAATAGTTATAGTACAGATGGTTTTTGTGTGTGGGGACTGCAAACCTACCTAACAGACCAGCAATGTCGTATGCTTTCTTCTGTTCTATTGTCTCATAGTTAAGGGCCTCAAAGAAAATATCCAAGATGAGAAAGTTGTCTCTGCACAATGAAAAGTTTAATAAAATGTTTAATTCCCTGCAGGGAAACAGCATGGAAACGAGCCCATTATTATTTGTATTATGGAAAGAAAGGGATTAGCAACAAAAATGGTAAAAAAAAAATAATTAGTGGAAACCACAGAATGTCATTTTAGAGCAGTCTATTAAATAGTTTTTTCTACTGAGCCAGTGAATGGAGGAACACAATTACATTTTTCATCCCATTATATAACTGACAGAAACAAGCCTGCAGTTTGGACAATAGGAATTCTGCTATAGTTATTAGAAAAGGCAGAATTTTTGAGAGAAGCATATTTTGCAAATAAATAAATAAATATTTTTTCAAAAATGCTGAGCAGGTATCCTTACCGAAGCATATGTAGTTTTCTATGAAGAAAAAAAAAACATGCTGGGTATATGTTTCCTCTTTGATATGTCTGAGGGTTTAAACTATAATGTTGAAATATGTTCAGCAGCAGAATAAAAACTACCCTTGAGATTGTATGTATATGTGGCCATTTATGCATTAAACTTACCTAATGTATTCCTCTGATTTGTGGTATTTGCGAGAAAGGTAGCGAGCAGAGCCCCTGCTGGGTATTTTAACCATAGAGAGCTCTTTTCCATACCGAGTCAAATTACAGGGTGTCTCACAGGGACATGAGTCACCTGTGCTCTTCTGGAGTAAAGCTGAAGAAGTGTACAGGAAATATTGATGAATTATACTTGGTGCGGACAAGTACTGCAGTGAATGGTGCTGTAGTTATCATCAATAAATCGAGCTCTCCGTTATGTTCAATAGTTTTAAATGCATTAGGGTGTTTTTAAACTCTCAATTAAGTCAAATCAATGGAGTTGTCAAAGATCACTGTTTAAGACTTTTGGGCACGATTGCATACACACCAATATGCTAACTACCAAGTCAATTGTTTTTTTTTTGTTTTTTGTTTTTTACCAGTTTACATGCAGACCAATCAACTGGCAACACAAGACAACTGCATTTACAAGACTTTTTAAAAATGTCATGGTGGTGACATCAATGTATTCCACTCAATGTATACTCAGAGTATAGGCTATTTATTATGTGAATTGTGATGTTAAGTAAAACATTGAATATAGTATTCAATGTGGTCAAACATTGAATATAGTATTCTAAAATGTCAGTGGGAAACTTTAAATCTGCAGTAAATCACTTAAATCTTCAGTAAAGATGCTTTCCTGATACACATGCATACTTAAGTTAAAAGAACGCAAGTTAGGGGGGTTTCATGCCAGGCTAAATTGGGGTAATGGGCAAAAATCTAGCTGTGTCAGTCTGTTTATTCTTAAACTGTTTTTGACCTTGTGGTCATGTAAACTGTTTTCCTTTGTCGGCGTTGTCGGATTATTTAGCATAATCATTGAAAGAAAGTGCATGTACATGCACTCATTATTCACTCAGCCTCATGTCGCTTCAAATCTATGCAATAAGATATTTTGAAAAAAAAAAAAAAAAAAAACTTTTTTTTTTAATCCATACCATGAAAGTCTATGGAGTCCAGTGTTTTAGACCACAATGACTTTCATAGTTTGGAAAAAACAGTTCTTCAAATATCTTCTGCAGACGAAAAGAAAATTATACAGGTTTGTAAGAACCTGAGGGTGAGTAAAGCATTACAGAATTTTTTCATTTTGGATGAACTATTCCTTTAAACTAAAAAACAAGCATATTAATTGAGTTGATCAATCAGCTTCAGTATTTATGTGTGTCTGTGATGACCTTACCTAATGCCTTGTCAACACATTTGATTTTACTCGGCGTGCAGATATCAGCATCACCTGTAGAGAGATATTTGATGTGTGAAAAACTTAACCAGCTATGAAAGCTTGTTTCCGCCACAGAATAAAAAGATTAAAAAAGGACGTTTAAATTGACGTTTAAAACTTGCAAACCCTCCATATTTCTCGCAACTGCAAGTTTATATCTAAAATTGGAATTTCGAGAAAACGGGTTATAATTGTGAGATATAATGCTTCTGTATTGTGAGTATTTGCAGCATGTTTGCATTTCTGTATTTGGTTGAGTTGTGAGTATTTGCAGCGTGTTTCTGTATTTGGTTTCTCTTGTGAGTATTTGCAGCATGTTCACATTTCTGTATTTGGTTGCGTTGTGAGTATTTGCAGCGTGCTTCTGTATTTGGTCGTTTGAGTATTTTCAGCACGTTTGCGTTTCTGTATTTGGTTACGTTTTGAGTATTTGCAGCGTGTTTCTGTATTTGGCTGTGTTGTGAGTATTTCCAGCATGTTTCTGTATTTGGTCGTTTTTGAGTATTTGCAGCACGTTAGCATTTCTGTATTTGGCCATGTGAGTATTTGCAGCATATTTCTGTATTTGGTTGCGTCGTGAGTATTTGCAGTGTGTTTCTGTATTTGGTTGTGTTGTGAGTATTTGCAGCATATTTCTGTATTTGGTTGCGTTGTGAGTATTTGCAGTATATTTCTGTATTTGGCCGTGTTGTGAGTATTTGCAGCATGTTTCTTTCTGCCGTGTTGTGATTTTGCAGCATGTGTTCATGTATTTGGTTGCATTTTGAGTATTTGCAGCGTATTTCTGTATTTGGTTGAGTTGTGAGTATTTGCAGCATGTTTCTGTATTTAGTTTCTCTTGTGAGTATTTGCAGCACATTTGCATTTCTGTATTTGGTCGTTTTTGAGTATTTGCAGCGTGTTTCTGTATTTGGTTGCCTTGTGAGTATTTGCAGCATGTTTCTGTATTTGGTTGCGTTGTGAGTATTTGCAGCACGTTTGCATTTCTGTATTTGGTTGAGTTGTGAGTATTTGCAGCGTGTTTCTGTATTTGGTTGCATTGTATTTCCAGCGCGTTTCTGTATTTGGTTGCGTTGTGAGTATTTGCAGCATGTTTCTGTATTTGGCTGTGTTGTGAGTATTTGCAGCATGTTTCTGTATTTGGTCGTTTTTGAGTATTTGCAGCACGTTAGCGTTTCTGTATTTGGTTGTGTTGTGAGTATTTGCAGCATATTTCTGTATTTGGTTGCGTTGTGAGTAGTTGTAGTGTGTTTCTGTATTTGGCCGTGTTGTGAGTATTTGCAGCATGTTTCTGTATTTGGCCGTGTTGTGAGTATTTGCAGCATGTTTGCGTTCATGTATTTGGTTGCATTGTGAGTATTTGCAGCGTATTTCTGTATTTGGTTGAGTTGTGAGTATTTGCAGCATGTTTCTGTATTTAGTTTCTCTTGTGAGTATTTGCAGCACATTTGCATTTCTGTATTTGGTTGTTTTTGAGTATTTGCAGCATGTTTCTGTATTTGGTTGCCTTGTGAGTATTTGCAGCATGTTTCTGTATTTGGTTGCGTTGTGAGTATTTGCAGCACGTTTGCATTTCTGTATTTGGTTGAGTTGTGAGCATTTGCAGCACGTTTCTGTATTTGGTTGCGTTGTATTTGCAGCAAGTTTCTATATTTGGTTGCGTTGTGAGTATTTGCAGCATGTTTCTGTATTTGGCTGTGTTGTGAGTATTTGCAGCATGTTTCTGTATTTGGTCGTTTTTGAGTATTTGCAGCACGTTAGCGTTTCTGTATTTGGTTGTGTTGTGAGTATTTGCAGCATATTTCTGTATTTGGTTGCGTTGTGAGTATTGGTAGTGTGTTTCTGTATTTGGCCGTGTTGTGAGTATTTGCAGCATGTTTGCGTTCATGTATTTGGTTGCATTGTGAGTATTTGCAGCGTATTTCTGTATTTGGTTGAGTTGTGAGTATTTGCAGCATGTTTCTGTATTTAGTTTCTCTTGTGAGTATTTGCAGCACGTTTGCATTTCTGTATTTGGTTGAGTTGTGAGCATTTGCAGCGCGTTTCTGTATTTGGTTGTGTTGTATTTGCAGCAAGTTTCTGTATTTGGTTGTGTTGTGAGTATTTGCAGCACGTTTGTATTTCTGTATTTGGTTGAGTTGTGAGTATTTGCAGTGCATTTCTATATTTGGTTGTGTTGTGAGTATTTGCAGGGTGTTTCTGTATTTGTTTGCATTGCGAGTATTTGCAGCACATGCGTTGTCAAACTGATGAAGATGTTTTCTTAATTTGCTGGTGTCTTTTCTATTTGCATATCTATATGTTTTCTTCAGTTGCAGCATGTTGAGCTCTCTCAGCCACCATACAATTACAAGTTATAAAGTCGGAATTGTGAGACATAGACTTTCAATAATAAAAAAGTCAGAGATATAAACTCACAACTGCGAGTTGTAAAATCAGAATCGTGCGATATAAACGTGCAATTCTGAGAAAAATTTTTCCATAATTGTGAGAAAAATTACCTTTTTTACTTTTTATTCCGTGGAAGAAACAAGCTTCTATAACCAACATATCAGCAAGAGGGCTTGTTTATTATTTACATATGTCTGCTTTATAAAGGGTTAGAATGCTCATTTCTGAGAACGCCATTGTCTCGACAGTGAAACCAGGAATGTTGGAATGCAGCTACCAATCTGTCAGCAGCATTAAGCACAATTTTACAGATGAACTACATGATTGCGTGATAAGCACCAACACGGCACATTTGTTCTTACTGATACAGACAGATTTTATGACAACTCTCCCACTCACATACAACACGCACCTGGCATATGCAGCATCCTGCAGTTGCACTCTCTCTGCACCTGTGTGCTCTCACAGTGCAGTCTGCAAGCACTGACGCTGTAGGTGTCGTATCCTGGGATCACAGGCTCAGATGAAGCCCGACAGTTTCCCCATGGCTGTGGCAGGTATGTTAGCTGGAAAAACAGCAGACACTTCAAGAAAAAAATCTGTCTCTGCTTCTTTGTCTGCATGAGTGCACCCTATAGCTGTGAACTATTTAGCACATGCAGTCTCAATTAGAGAATATCCCAGTCAGCCTTGAGATCTTGTTGACTTTGTGTAAATTAGCTCCTAGTTTAAAATGTCTGAAATTCAAGAGTTTAGAAGAGCCTGGTATTGAAATCAATTATTATTATTATTTATTTATTTTATTTTTTTTGCCAAGCAACAGGAGTGTGTTTTTTTCACCTCAGTTAAACCTACCCTCTGTTCCTGACAGGAAACAAATGTCTGGAATCCTGGAGAGACCCCAAAGCCCAGCTGGTGGATATAAGGGGGTTCGTTCTGACTATGAATCTGAACCCGAATACCTGCCTCCAACGTCGTCTCATCTGAAGATGGACAGATTGTATGGGTAAAACAAATTATATCTGACAGACACTTATTGCATGACTACTCACCAAATAATAGTTATTATTTTACCTCTATACTAGTGATGCCACAATTCTCAATATAATATTGAACCGTTCGGTACGGCATTCACGGTTCAATACGCGCTTGTGAATTGCGTTTTTTTCGGTTTTGCATTTAATTAATTATTTTTATTTCTCTCCGTTTGAAATATTTCTCTCAGTTTATTTCGGCTCTGTTTGATTGTGCCTGTGAGTCTACGCGCTGATATGAGCAAATATCCAATTATATGCACTAAAGTTAGGGGGTGTTTAGCCACGCTTGCAATGCTGGTGTAAGAGAGCACACTCACGGAACACTATAGTTATTCACGATCACGCAAGTTCATAATTTGCATTTAAAGCCTTGCCGGTTAAACATTTCATTCGAGTGCTTATGCACCGTTTTAACATGCGGTGAGCGCGCGCACTAAAAGCCTGTCAAACACGTGCTTACTGGACTAAGTAATCTTACTGCGCTAATACTGTCAAATACACACAAGGTTAACATAAACACAGTCGGTTATGTCTAAAGTTAAAGTAAAATCGGCGTGTGTCTGTATATTAGACGCGTGCAGGTCTTAAATTGACAATGCTGCCTCTAAAAATTGACAGTGTTCACCTCTAAAATTATGTCATTATTTACTCACTCTAATGTTGTTCCAAACCTGTATTCATTTCTTCTGTTGAACACAGACAGTTGAATACCAGACAGCTGATGGTAGCCAGTGACTTCCATATTATTATTTCCTACAATGGGGAACAGCAACTGGTTGGTTTCCAACATTCTTCTGTTCAACAGAAGAAAGAACTTTATTCAGGTTTGAAATAACTTGCACGTGAGTAATCAATGACAGAATTTTAATTTTTGAGTGAACTATCCCTTTACTGTGTTTGACCCCCTTTCACCTTCAGAACTGCCTTAATTCTACGTGGCATTGATTCAACAAGGTGCTGAAAGCATTCTTTAGAAATGTTGGCCTATATTGATAGGATAGCATCTTGCAGTTGATGGAGATTTGTGGGATGCACATCCAGGGCACGAAGCTCCCGTTCCACCACATCCCAAAGATGCTCTATTGGGATTAGATCTGGTGTGGGGGCCATTTTAGTACAGTGAACTCATTGTCATGTTCAAGAAACCAATTTGAAATTATTTGAGCTTTGTGACATGGTGCATTATCCTGCTGGAAGTAGCCATCGGAGAATGTTTACATGGTGGTCATAAAGGGATGGACATGGTCAGAAACAATGCTCAGGTAGGCCGTGGCATTTAAATGATGTCCAATTGGCACTAAGGGGCCTAAAGTGTGCCAAGAAAACATCCCCCACACCATTACACCACCACCACCAGCCCGCACAGTGGTAACAAGGCATGATGGATCCATGTTCTCATTCTGTTTACGCCAAATTCTGACTCTACCATCTGAATGTCTCAACAGAAATCGAGACTCATCAGACCAGGCAACAATTTTCCAGTCTTCAACTGTCCAATTTTGGTGAGCTAGTGCAAATTGTAGCCTCTTTTTCCTATTTGTAGTGGAGATGAGTGGTACCCAGTGGGGTCTTCTGCTGTTGTATCCCATCCGCCTCAAGGTTGTGCGTGTTGTGACTTCACAAATGCTTTGCTGCATACCTCAGTTGTAACAAGTGGTTATTTCAGTCAAAGTTGCTCTTCTATCAGCTTGAATCAGTCGGCCCATTCTCCTCTGACCTCTATCATCATCAAGGCATTTTCACCCACAGGACTGCCGCATACATTTACTTTGTAAACCCTAGAAATGGTTGTGCGTGAAAATCAGATTGTGAAATACTCAGACCGGCCCGTCTGGCACCAACAACCATGCCACGCTCAAAATTGCTTAAATCACCTTTCTTTCCCATTCTGACATTCAGTTTGGAGTTCAGGAGATTGTCTTGACCAGGGCCACACCCCTAAATGCACTGAAGCAACTGCCATGTGATTGGTTGATTAGATAATTGCATTAATGAGAAATTGAACAGGTGTTCCTAATAATCCTTTAGGTGAGTGTATACTCTGATGTGCTGTGTTTTCGGTTCATACTGGCAGCCGGAGGGCGCCCTGTGGCACATTTTAGTCCATATATGGCAGTCATGAAGAAGAGACGAACCATGTGACATTCCAGGAAGTGTCTGGCTGGCATAAACAAAGCTTCCAGAGATCGCTATAACATGCAGATAGACAAGTTTGGAGACAATCGCGACAATATGTGGTTGGTCTGTGTTCTTTATGCCATGTTGGGTGTTTTCATAATAGATTCTATTTATAATGCAATGCTATTCGACATAGCTTTTATGATTGTGTATTTTCTGTCTGATTTTTTGACCCGAAGCCACATGAGATCACAGAAGATTATTTAAAACACTCGACTTATGAAGTATAAAGTGATATAAAGTAAGTTTGCAATAAAACATTATTAATAAAACATTATTCTTCAATCTCAAATTGTTGTTTTGATGGTTTGCTAAGATAACATGCTAGCTTGCCCTAAGATGCACCTGCCAGATGCAATAGTTTATTTTTATGAAACATTTTGAAACGTAAAACTACTGAAATTTTTATTTTCAAGAAAAGCATTTGATAGAGTTTCAGAGAAGGTGAAGTGAGAAGTTTGATCAAAGAAATTAGATTTGAATAGAACAGTTTAAATAGAGAGTCGTTAGTAATTACAATAAAAACAAAAACGAATGAATAATTAGAGGCATAACCAGGCCACAGAGGTGTGAATGTGTGCTGGGGAGACAAACTGAATGGAGCAGCTTGCGCCTCAAAACAATAGAGGCAATACACTGAATGAAAGCTCAGAAAAGATGGCAATAAACATCAGTTAACATTTTAGAGAAATCTCAACATAAAATCGCATGACATGATCTTGTTAAATATTTCATAAAATTCAGAGTTTTAGACTTAACATCTTCAGATTTGAAATATAACATGGTCAGACGTGTGGCTTTAGCTGCAGTGCATTTCTAGATTGCTCCAAGGCCTGCTTCAATTTTATTTTCATAAAGATATTTCATACAAATAAATTTCTAATAACTTTACAAAACTTTGAAGCTTATTATAGCTATTTTTGATTATGAAAATAATTAATATTTTGACTTTACAGTATACTGCAAAGTGTCTGCTTTCAGATGAGACCATACTTATGCTTTTAGCGCAAATGATTCATGAACTGTATTGGTTTTAGTCTGAGTATCCTATTTCTTAGTATTTTTTCAAAAGTGGGGGTGCAGGCTAACAGGTTTTAACCTTTTTCTGTTCCTGTCACCTAAGAATAGAATAGCAAAAAACTGATGTGACTAGCCATCAGAACCGAACCGAAAACCGTGGTTAAAAACTGTGGACTAACTGTATTGTTGCATCCCTACTCTATACACTACCATTTAAAAGCTTGGGTTCTGTCATTTTTTTTTTTAAAGAAATTATTCAACAAGGAGGCATTACACTGATCAAAAGTGACAGTAAAGGCATTTATAATGTTACCAAAATTGCTGTTCTTATGAACTTTCTATTTATTAAAGAATAATAAAAATAAAAAAATTATCACAGCTTCACACACAAAAAAAAAAAAAAAAAGTGTGGGCAATGAGAAAAATTTCTTTAGTATCAATCGTCATATTAGAATGATTTCTGAAAGATCATGTGACACTGAAGACTAGAGTAATAGCTGCTGGAAATTCAGCATTGTCATCACAGGAATAAATTACATTTTAAGATTCAAAATGAAAAGAGTTATTTAAAACTGTAATAATATTACACAATATTACTGAGACACTTCTTTTAAAATCATGCATCATACAAAATGATCGCCTTTGCAACAATATTAAACTAATATAAATACTGAAGTCATTCAAGGTCATTTACACTACAAAATATAACTGGGATGCAAAATGGCAGCAGTTGTGTTTATCACTCACTGGTTTCTCTCCAGATGGGCAGATACTCGTCCTGCTGAATATCCAGCATTAGCTCCAGGCCGTTTCCAGTGCCGCCTTGCCTCACCCTCTTGGGAGATGTCTTGTTTCCATTAAACGTGTAACATTTCCCATACCGTGTATAAACCTGTTGACCACAAAACACAAACATGTATTTCACATGCACTATTGAAGATTTCAACACCTGCACTCCTCAGCCTATACCTTTTTACACACACCAAGATCCTCATTCGAAGGTGCTACCAAATGGCACTTTTTTCCTCTCAGATTTCCTAACCATCTCAACACCTCATGATGTATCCATTATTGAAGCAGCTGCATCAACTGTTGCATTTTTCCCTGCTTCCACCAAGCCTGTTCCACACCTCCATCACAATGGCTAACAGAGACTATATGTCTACATTAATCCTGATACATTTGTAAACAGCGTTTTCATTTCAAAATGCTCTCCAGCCGCACTACTGTTTTCCAAAAGTCATCCACACTGAAATGCACATGTGTAAAAAGTACAAGAGACCAGCTATTATTTTGGCACAATAATTTTATTAGCAAAATATCTTACCACTTACCGAGGAGTCAAGTTTGCACTCAATCGCAATTCTATATACTCAGCAAGCAATAGCCGTCATTTCACCGTCTCGGTTAACTATAGACCCGATATAGTCCGGCTATGAGTAACCCACTTCTAACCAAAATAACCTTGAATTTGGTTACATGTCGTTTTTGCCAAAATAACTTGCGAGATGTATGATATTCCATCATGTAAGCAAAGTCAACAATGATTACAAGGTGTTTGGTTTCATTTCTTCATGTTCTAGATGACTAGTCTATTCTTGAGCTATGGTTAGACGTCTGTTACATTTTCGCTGACAGCCCAAATTTTGCCTTGTTTTAGCCTAGATGTCAGAGCTGTGTTTGGATGGCTATTTTCAGTCATCTTTGTAGAAATGTAATATGAAGATTTTACAAAGTAACTGTTTTTTTCAATTTTACAAAGTAAAGTTGTTACATCAGCAACACTGTGAAAGTGAATAGCAGGCACATACCGGTACCTCCACATATATATATCTATTATGAACTTCCAAGTACTCCCACATCACACCGCTGCTACATTCCCTTCACTGGCTCCCAGAACTGCTAGAATCAAGTTCAATAGGCTTTTGTAAAAGGCGGTCAAAGGTCAAGCTCCCTGGTTCATCCAATCCATGCAGACCTGCAACTCAACTTTTATCTTGAATTTAATTGAATTACATTTTTCTTTGTATTTGTATAGGAAGCACTTCTTTTCCAGCAGATAGCTTTCCAAATTGCATGCATGGCATCTGTTGATAACAATGGTCTCATACGTGATGTTAAAGCAGTTTTGTAAGTTGCCCTGGATAACAGCTTCTGCTAAATGCTCTGAATGTAAATGTAAGAGAACACTTTTCCTGCTTCAAAAGACCACTTTAGTCTCTTGAAATAGCGTTCACGTTGTACAAAATTGTCACTCAAACACGAATTTTCAGATAAACACAAACACGCAAGACATCTATTATGTTATGTCTACCCAGTATAGAAGCAATTTGACAGTGTCATGCTGGTTATTGGTTATTTATTTATTATTTATTTATTTCAATGCATGAAACCTCTCCCCCAGAGAAAATAAAATACTTCAAATCAGAAGCCTTCCAACAAATCATCCTGATAACAGACATGGAGGTATAAAAGCCGGATATGACCAGAGACTGTCCACTGAACAGATGTTGTGGATAGAGGAGACAATATTATACAAATGCGCACAAACATTGTGTAGAGAACATGACTAACAGACCAGCAGGACCAGATACAGTACACATGACCTGCAACATTTTTTGTCGGATGGATGGTTGGATGGATGGGTGATTTTCTCTTTTATTCTTTGACTATCCTCAATGAGACAGCCGCAGGTTTATTAGGCTGCTGTCACTTTAAGACCTGATGTTGATCTGACATGCATCCCATTTTCTCACAACTCTTTACGTTCATTTAAGACTTTAATTCATTTTATAATGTAGCCAAAGGATGATGGAAAAAAACAAATGCTGCATTAAATTGCGTTAAATATTTTTAGAACGCTAAACTGAAAAAAATAATTGCATTAATTTTGACAGCCCTAGTCTTTATATACCTTGCACTTTTTTTGTTCCACTGACCTGCGTCTCGCATTTTTAACAGCAAATTCTGTGTGAAAAAGCATATTCTGTGTGAACCGGCCCTCACTGATTATAATGGGTTCTTTCTGCTTTTGACAGACGAGATGCTCACATCCTGTAACGTACTGCTCCAAGACGTGAAGGTTGAGGATCCAAATGCAGTATTTATTGGGGTAATCCACAATCGTAGTCAACAGTACAGGCAAGGTCAAAACACAGGCAGGCAGTGCAAACAAACAAACAAACAAACAAAGCAGGGGACAGAGGCAAAAGGGTAATCCAGGAAACAGGCAAGAAATCCAAAGAAAGAAGAGACATGAAACCAGGGAGAACCCTCAGAAGTGCAGTGTAACAACAAAACAAGACTTAGCTGTGAGTGACAGAATAGACCAGGTTTTTATAGGGTGAGCTAACAAAGCAAATGAGACACAGGTGGATGTAATCAGGAATGATGTGTCCGGGCAGTGAGTATTGTGGTGATATGGCAATACACTCTAAAAAATGCTGGGTTAAAAACAACCCAAGTTGGGTTGAAAATGGACTAACCCAGCAATTGGGTTGTTTTAACCCAGTAAATGGGTTGTTTTAACCCAGCGGTTGGGTTAAATGTTTGCTTAAAACAACCCAACTGCTGGGTTAAAACAGCATTTTTTAGAGTGTGGAGGCAGTCATATACAAATGTATTTGCCCTTGTGATGTCATAGATCCCGCAGTATCAACACAAGACATTTTTGATTTAATAGGCTGATTAAATAAACACTTTGTTTATAATGAGGAGAACATTTTAATCTGTGAAATTTGCAGGATTTTTGAATGGTACAAAGACCTCTATATGTAAAAAACAACAACAATTTCTCATGTCATGACCCCTTTAGGACCTTTTAAAGTAATAATAAAGACGTTTGTTGTTATACCATTTAAGATATTAATACTTTTCATGACCTTAAATTTGTGACAGATGACATTTTAAGACTTATTAAGGACCCGCGGGAACCACTGGAAATTATAAAAAATGGATTGTTTTGTCTACCCACTGCCGTTGACGAGTAATCAACCACATGACAAATGTTACTATAGGAACTAAGTGCCCAAGAGCCAAGATAGCAGAATCCAGGTCACATACCTGTGAGGGGCCCTGCGATTGCTGGGCAACTGCCATTAAGATGAATGGGAATGTTAAATGTAAAGCTTTCTTCAGGCATTATAGACTTCCTTGGTCAGTACATGTGAAATGTGTAAAAAAAAACAAGTATTTATAATTCTGCTCTCTGTAGATAATAGTCCCTTGTGTGACCCGTGTTTGTGTATGTCAGTGACCTGTATGTATGTGTAACATATGTTTGTGTGTGACCCGTGTTTGTGTATGTCAGTGACCTGTATGTATGTGTAACATATGTTTGTGTGTGACCTGCATGTGTCTAGGCAGATAATTATGTCGGTCTGTGGTAATCCAGAGTAAGAGAGTGGGGATTAAAGCCCAGTTCCTGCAGGGAGACAGAATATTGACCCAGCTAAGAATATATTCTCTAAGAATATTTTGCTAGCGTTCCCATTACGTTATAAAATGTTATTTCTAAATGTTCAAAACGTCCAGTTTTTAAATGTTTTAAAGACTTCTTGGTTATGTTAAGGGAACATTCCATTTTATCATTTTACAAACATATTGGAAATGTTACTTTAGAATGTTCCCTGAACATTCATGTTTTTTAACATTACTGGAAGAATGTTTGTTCATAACTTTGAGAAAACCTTGCCACAAGAATGCTCCCTGTTCACTTAATCTTGCACCCTTTTCTTTGACCAACAAGGAGACATAATATGCTTATTCTGCTGTCTAAAATCTAGAGTTGAGAATGTGATATGTATCTATAGTTATATCAGTTTTATCTGCCCATAAGATTTGATATGTATCTGTCATCTCCCATTTCCCTGAAACATGTTTCAGTCAAACTGCAGCTGATTTTCATTATACACAGTTTTCTTTTAGGTTATTTAAAGGACAGGAAAGACAAGCTTAACCTAAGGCTTATTCTAAGGTCAGGAAAAGAGCCTGTGAAAAAAAAAACAAAAAAAAAAACAATCCCTGTAAAATTTACGGTAAAAAAAACAGCAGCAATGGTTGCCAGAACTTTACAGTAAAAAAATATGGTAGCAACATTTTAGGTTTTACAGATTTAAGTTAAATTTACAGTAAATAACCATATTTCATTAACTGAAATAAGGCTAAATTACCAACCTATTGAAATACTAATATCTGTTATGTACCTTTGATATATACTGACAACCACCAATTACAGTGCTGATGAAAGTCACATGATGAATCAAAGCTCATCACAAGCAGGTTTTAGGAGGACAATACTAATACATTGTCATTCACACAAACACTAAATACCATCATGGTAACACACACAACATTTTAAAAATGCAGTAAACATTAATTTAACAACATTAAATTACATTAAATTAACAACACAGAAACTTTCTGTTTTTAACCGTAGCATTTTTACAGTCTTTTACCGTTAAAATCACGATCATTTTTTTTCATATAAGTACTCTCTCTCTCTCTCTCTCTCTCTCTCTCTCTCTCTCTCTCTCTCTCTCTTAAATAAAATACTAACCTCATGTAAACAAACTAATAATAATATAAATAAAATGTTCACACTGACTTTAGACACATGATGTATAAAGGCTGAATCAGGTAATGCGTAGCTGCAGAAGTGTGGGTATGAAAAACAACATTGCTGGTGTTTCATGTAAGTTATGCACAGATGAATGTGAGATGTATATTTCATGTGTAATCTGCTATAACTGGATAGAGGTAACATGTGAATGTATTCCAGTGAGAAAACGTTCAAGTTCAAAGAAAAGAGAGATAAATAAAACTAGAGAGAGAAGATTAAGAAAGAGAGCGTGACAGAGCGTGTGTGTATGTTCTTACATTAATTCTTTCTGACAGCAGACTTACGTGTAGACTTTAATTGTGCCTGCGGCAGCGCTTGTTATTGTTACTGAGCGGTTCTCCTTTCGGGTGTTTGTGAAGGTGCTGCGGACGATAAATACTACATATCACAACACAAACGTGTCACTACACAACTCAGCTTCCGAAGCCTAGACTGCCTTATCTAGGTCCTAACAACACTTAAAAATATTTAGGCCTAAATCCATCCACTATACTTAAAGACCCCCTGTGGTGAAAATCAAGTTTTTAATGTTGTTTGTATCTGTGTGGTGTTTTTAATGTTTTAAGGCAAACCATGTGTAAATTCATAAGTCAACACCATCGCTGAGTATTTTCTCCTTAAAACTGCAGTGTACTGAAAACGCAGTTTGAAATCGCCTGGCTTTAAACTACCTTGTAACCAATCACATCAACGTGTGGCATGCTTTAGCATATCATCATTACTATGTGAAGCAGGGGAGTCTCAAGAGAAATCTGGTTATCCCTGTATATTTTTCTGCTGATATGAAAAATCACGTACATTTTGCAACATAGCGGGTGAATTATATATATGATGTATATTATGAATTATGATGAACTATATGCCTATCTCCACTGACATTCTAAGTTTCTAAGGATGCTGATTTTTAGAAGGCAGCTGTCTGACTCGAAGAAGCTGAACAGGAACATGGTTTGTGTAACATTAGCGACACATTATTAGCTGATAAAACGTAGTCAAGTAAATTGCTAATCATATTAATTATGTTATGTGTCTGTCGTTGTAGAGAGCGATACATAAAACACATTCTGATACATCGACTTGTGGACGAGCCTGTTTAATTTACTCTTCAAGTTCTTCTGAATCAGTTTCTGGTTTAAACATATATGTCTGAATTAAAAAAGCAAATTTCCACTTGCCATCGTGCAGCGTTTACTACTGTAAAGTTGAGCGAGTGAATCTCTGAGCTGGTTTGAGTGAATAGAGGCGGGGCTAATTAGCATATTCGTGTATTCTAAATAAAGAAAGGGTGTAGAGTTAGCCTACATTCAAGCTATTTTAAGGCATGAAGAAGTTCTTTTCACAGGAAAGAATGATTAAATGTAATTTTGGTGATCAAAGATGAGTTTTAAGGGATAAAATGATTGTGGGGACTAGAGTGTTATGCATATACAGTATTTGTAACAGGTAAGATTCTGTAATAGTACTAATAATAGTACTGAATGTGTTTCAGATAATATCTAGGTTTATATTTATCATCAATAAATTTAATTTCTTTCAAATTCAATTCCACAGCTAGCCAAGTTCCTACTTTTAACTTTATAAATGTAATTGATTTCACAATGAATTGTATAGGCGTAACCATCTACCACTCGGCTCGAAGCAAAATGCAAAATGCAAAATTGTTTAGGGCAATATATTCTAAACTAGTGCAATATATTCTTAAATGTAACTGTGACCGTATATATATATATATATATATATATATATATATATATATATATATATATATATATATATATATATATATATATATATTTTATTTTGTACTATTTTTCATATTTGTATATTTGTGTTCATGTTGTGTTGTATTGTATATGTGCACTGGAAGCTTCAGCACCAAGACAAATTCCTTGTGTGTGCAAGCACACTTGGCAATAAAGCTCTTTCTGATTCTGATTCTGATTCTGATTCTGATTCTGATTCTGATGAACAGGGGTCGGTTGCATAAACCGATAAGACTAACTTTAAATCATAACTTTTAAAATCATAACTTTTTCAAATCCGTTACATAAAAACATAGACTGGCCTAATTTGATACCAAAAAGTAAGACTGAATGCCCCTTGACTTCCTATGACCTTGTCATAGATCTTAAGACACTGTCTTAACATAATGGCTGTTTATGCAACTAGCCCCAGATTTTTGACGCTTTTTGACTGTCTCAGTTTGTGTAAATCCACTTGGGGTTCAGAGTATTTATTTTTCCCACATTAATTTCCCACACGTCTAGTACAAATATATGATTTTGTTTCATTAATACAGTGTAAACTGTTTTCTTGATTTACCCCAAAAGAATGGAAGTGAAATGCCCCATGCGTACATTGTAACATGTGATGGGCACATTGTCACATGACCAAATGACAGCTTAAAATGTTATCTGATCTAATCAAAACAATATCCAAGACAAACTAAAATATTTTGTCAATAAAATACAATTATTATTATTTTTTAAATAAAATAATGGCATTTTTAATCGTAATTAATAATTTTTTGAGTTTAACAAACACATTGCTAAATACAGCTATACAGCATAGTTCAAAGCATAATAATAATGAATAATTTCTGAACATTGACTCTCAGTCCTTATTCACCCTTTACTCATCGTTTCTCAAAATAATTAATAAAAGTATAGAATATAATATCATAGTTCTAATAGGGGCTCATTGTAACGCAGTGTGACAACATGCCCCATCTGCACAACTGGGATTTAAACCAACCAAGTTGGTTTTCACTTGATTGGTCACCAAGTGAAAACATCACTTGAATAAGGTCACCATAAGCTAATCAATAACTACTATTTTTTTCATACCTCCCTAATTACTACAGTGTAAAAAAATTTACAAAATTTTTTGCTAATCATATTAATTATGTTATGTGTCTGTCGTTGTAGAGAGCGATACATAAAACACATTCTGATACATCGACTTGTGGTAAAAAAAAAAGTAAGTAACCTGGTTGCCTTCAAATTTTGAGTTCATTGAAATTAAAAATTTGAGTTAATACAATGAAGGAAATGGGAAAACTCAAATAGAAACTCAAAATATTATTGTATCTGAACCACATAAATAAAATAAAAATGTTGTGATAAATCATGAAAACAGCACAATTTGGCATGTTTCACTGCATTATAACAAATAAAACAATTACGGCTTACAAAATCTTTTAATACTATTTGAATAAAGGGTGATGTCAATTCTCAAAAATGTTCATTGTATTTACTCCAATTTTTAATTTCAATGAACTCAAAATGTTAAGGCAACCAGGTAACTTACTTTTTAAATATTTTTTTACAGTGTAGTTATTGATTAGCTAATAGTGAACTACCAGTTACTACTTTGCTATTACTTAGTAATTTGTTGATCATAGTTTCTTGTTAGTTAATAATAGTTACTAGAATGTTGATATTGTGGTACTCATTTGTTCCTTCATTAATGACAGAACAGTATTCTAAAGTGTTACCTTATTTGGCTAAATAAAAACTGGCGAAGGTGAACACAGGAGACATATGGATTCACAGGGCACTAACATTGCCAGTAGGTTTGCCTCAGGCATTCTCTTATGTTTGTGATTTCCCATTTTTAATGCACTGCTCACGTATGTTAACACAGCATCATGCTCCTAGGCTCTTTATTACAAGCTTTTGTTTACATCTTTTGATTCAGTGCAGTTCATTTTACACTAATTTCTAAAATATGCTGATGAATTATATTGCTTTTATAAGGGACAGTCAGAACCCATACCATTTCAGGAATTGTGGTCACTTTAATTCATTGTTGTCTTTTCTTTTCTTGGGACATGATACAGGGCAGAAGTTCATCCAAAAAAGTTCTCAGCAATCATTTACTCACTCTCATGATGTTTCAAAACCATTAAAAATGTTTGTAGATCTTTGAAACACAAATGAAGAATTTTTTAATAAAACCTGATTTCTGTCCCTCCATTAAAAGTCCAAATCTTTGATGCATAAAATACTGTGAAATAAATCCATATGAAAAAAATATGTTTAAGCAAGTATGGTTGAGCTTCCCTTTACCATATTTGATGTGCACAATATATGTGCATTGGTCAGTGTTTATATATGAATAAAAGCCTATGAAATGAAATGTTCATCGGAATACTTGAATTAAACAAGTTGATTCATGTGGATTGGTTTTACAATGTCTTTATAATCTTTTTGAAGAGCCAGGGAGGGACAGAAATCTCTCGGGTTTAATTAAAAGAAATATTACCTTACTTTATTCATTACATCATGAAATTAACAAAGAAAACTTGAAATGCCAATTTCATATTGCCTTGATCCACACATCCTCTGAAAAAAGATAAACAAACACACACAGGGATGTACACATATCCACAGCCATGCGGTCTTGCCTCAGGTTTTCTGCTCCAGTGATCTGAACAACTGTAATGAAATGGTAGTTCTGTTCCATGTTCTCTGAAACCCTCAACAGACAGAGATATGTTCACTAACTGCTTGACTGCCCACAAATTTGTGGAGAGAGACACGTTATTGAGCCCTGTGATTCTAAAGGAACTTCTATCTTTCTTTTTCCCTCCTGCTAGCGTTTACGAGTCACAAGGATGCCAGAAAGCACCCAAACAAAAGCATTCATCACCATTCACAGCCTCAATTTGATGCACAGACCCTATTTACCATGATGAAAATGAATTTGGATGTGCAATTAAAGTTTAGATTTGTGAATTTTCACAGAGTCGGGATTGTACATTCACATGATTTGATGAGAGTCATGGCAGAAATGTGCGAAGAAATGTCTACGTACATCTAACTAGGCGTATCTGATTAATTAAAGACTATTTTAATTAATGAACACCATTAGGCTTAAATGAATGTCACTCTGATGGAAATGCTGAGGAGAGCAACTAGACTTGAGGTGAACTTAATCACCTTTATAAGGCTTTATAATATGAACTGGGCCCACAAGTTTTCATTTTAAAGTGGACTAATCTTTTAAGGCCGCGATATACTTCAAGTGAATTCAAAGAATGAACTCAAAGTCATTTCGAACAAACTTCGTTTGAAGTGCGTTTTGGCCTGATAGTCACGTCACGTCACGTTTATTTATATAGCACCTTATACAATAGATTGCATTATACATGAAAAACAGTGCCAGTGTCTTGTTTCACTGCCGATTGTATACTCTGTATATAACTGTGCATGTGACAAATAAAACTCTTGAATCTTGAATCTTGAAAACAACCTTGAGATTATGTTGCTCAGGGTGTTCAATTCCAGGTTTTTTGGAGTTGTGTTGACTCTGACTTCCACTGTAGGAATCGATGAAATTAGTTATGTGAACAAGGTCAGGAATAATACACAACTGCAGTCATTATTACACACTATACACACAAAGCCTTAAATTCCACTTTTAAAGGAGTAGTCCTAATCCTAATTTAAAATGAAAATGATCCCATGATTTACTCACCCTCAAGCCATCCTATGAGTATATGGCTTTCTTCTTTCTGATGAACAATCAGAGTTATATTAATAAACAACTGGCACTTCCAAGCTTTATAATATGAACTGGGCCCACAAGTTTGAAGTTCAAAAAAGTGCATCCATCCATCATAAACATACTCCACACAGCTCCAGAGGGTTAATAAAGGCCTTCCGCCAGACCACCTTCCGTATTCAACTCACGAAAAAAGTGTAACTGACGCGACGTATGACGTCGGATGTAGCATAAGCGTTTTGAACTGCGAGAGGCATTGCACTTGCTGCGTAAGTTGAATACGGAAGGCAGTCTGGCAGAAGCTAGATATTGTTCTTTATAACGTTTTATATATGGATATTTTTCTTACAAAAACCCATCAATTTGCTTCAGATGGCTTTTATTAACCCCCTGGAGCCGTTTATGATGGATGGATGCTCTTTCTTTGAGCTTCAAACTTGTGGGCCCCGTTCACTGCTATTATAAAGCTTGGAAGTGTCAGGATATTTATTATTAATATGACTCCGATTGTGTTCATCAGAAAGATTAAAGTCATATACACCTAGGATGGCTTGAGGGTGAGCAAATCATGGGGTAATTTTCATTTTAAAGTGGACTAATCTTTTAAGGCCGCGATATACTTCAAGTGAATTCAAAGAATGAACTCAAAGTCATTTCGAACAAACTTTGTTTGGAGTTCGTTTTGGCCTGATAGTCACGTCACAGTCACGTCACGTCACGTCACGTCACGTCACGTCCACGTCACGTCACGTCACGTCACGTTTATTTATATAGCACCTTACACAATAGATTGCATTATACATGAAAAACAGTGCCAGTGTCTTGTTTCATCAGAAATACAACTTAATTTTCTAATATAAAACGGCTCTCCAGTGTGTTCATGTTTTCATTCGTGGACGTCTGACCTGTTTGCTGTTTTCTCAGTTTTGGTGTGTTTACTTTGTTATTGAGAGGAAAGCATGCAGCACATATTTACATATTTTTCTAACCTTCGCTCTCAGCAGAGCAGGCGGCGTCAGATGTTTGCTAACAGTACACCGCTGGTCATGTATTTCGAACTCCGTTTTACCCCTAAACGAAGAACGAATGAGAACTGTCCAAATTAGTCCAGCTTAGCAACACCTTGAAATAATGAGTAACTATCAAACGTTGTTAGCTAGTTCTTGACAATACCTAATTTTACATGACAAAGTTGTCTCTGTGACAGCTTCAGCGTCAGTGTCTGAATTCTTTGCTTAACTTGTTCACTTTTTGCTGATATAGTGCACTCAACTGCCATGCTATATATAGGGATTAGAGAATGAGCAAACAAGTAAGTGAGTTCAGATACAGCAGCAGAGTCAATAACGAGATCAATAACGACCCCAACTCTAGGGCTATTCAGAGTTGAGGAATCAACTTTTTCAGTAAAGTGTACACACGCATTTCCTTTCTTTGTACAATTCATTAGACTTTTTTTTTTTAAGCTAATTCTTCAAAGCAAATCCGTAATCAATTTCAGCACACAGCTGCAGCCCAAGCCTTCCGCATGGCCTCATTCTGCTTGAGTGGGCTAGCTGTCAATCATGTCTGTCCATCACACACACCATCTGCAAAGTATGTATGTGCCTGAGAATCTGTGTGTTTGCATTGCTTCAGGTTAGCTAACATTGACCTGCTTCATTTTCCACCAGTGTGTATGTTTAAAGCTGAAGGTTATATGGAATCTGTTCCATCGCTCTCTCGACCTCATGCTGGGGTTAATCAATGCACAACATCACACTTAATGATCGCTTGATTGATCCCCTGCTGAGGTTAAAACCTCTCTGTCTCTCTGGCATCCTGACTCACACTTCATGCTGTGTTGAGCACTGCATCTGCTTGCCTTAGTATGCGCTTTATGCATTATAAGACAACTACAGAAAATGATCCTAATTTTCAGAAAATGATCCTAATCTTTAATAATGAATTTCCATGATACTGGAGGTGGTTTTGTCTACACAGATTATAGTATTTTAGTATTTAGCATTTTATATGTTTATAATAACACTACCATTCAAAAGTTTTCTACTTAATTCCTGTGATGACAAAGCTAATTTTCAGCAGCCACTACTCGAGTCTTCAGTGTGACATGATCCTTCAGAAATAATTCTAATATGCTGATTTGGTGCTCGGATAACATTTTGTATTATTATTAATGTTAAAAATAGCTGTGCTGATTAATATTTGAAGCCTCTAAATCCATCTGACGTTTTTCTTTAAAATAAGCATTTTTGTCAGGCTCCTATGTATAGATTTCTATCTAAGTACTGGTACTTCTGAATGGGCTGAGGCTGGGATTTAGTTGGTTTGAAGTGAAAGTATTTTATGAACGTATACTTTATGCAGAGAGCCTTCACTCAGTATCGTTATCTCATTTTTGACCAAAGTGGCTTTTAGAGGCTTTTGCATCTGAACTCTTCATTTTGTGAAAAGATTTGTGAAAAAGATTTTAAACAATCTTACTGGCCCCATACTATTAAACAGTAATGTATATTATATAATAAGTACAAAAGTTTTAATAAATGTTTTGAAAAGGACTACAAATTTAAAACACTGCTGTAATACTAAAGCCTGGCTCAGACTACAGGAGTTTCAGACCGATTTATGCCCGATTTACCCCTCCCGACGTTTTGAGAAAAAAATTGCGTCCGGGCCATTAGTCGGTTCCAATGTTCGCCCCCAGATTATCATCGGGCCGCCCCACCAATATCAAATATGTTTGATGTTTAGGATTTTAAATTAGGATGATTACAACTATGATTAAGTCAATATTTTCTACAATAGTCAGTGAGAAACAAGTCTACAAGGAGACGGAAGTGACGGAACTTTTGAAATGAAGGCCACGAAACAAGCTGCTGTACGGGTCCGATGGACAACGGAGATTTAGGAATGGCTGATGAAAATATGGCAACAGCACGACTGCCTTTATAATGTCTCCTCATATAATGTATACAACAAGTTGCCACGACACAGTATCCATTTTGTTTACATCCGTTTCCCCATGAGGTCACGTGAGCTGCTAAATCTGGCATGATAATCTTAAGAATATCTTGTAGGGTGTGATGCGCCATGATTTAAAAATCTTGTACATGTGTTCAGGTTTAAGATTTGAAAGAAAATCTGGGAAGATTCTCCTTATGTGCGTGATGCAACCAAGCGGCAACCTCCCCCAGTTTCTGTTGAAGCCAATACGGAAATAGCTTAAACTGCAATTCATCGACTGGCCACTAGGGACAGGCTGCAGAAAGGAGCAGAATCTCGTTGATCCCCATGTTAAAATGCCAAACTTTACAGCAGAAAAAAACATGTTTACAGCCTGGTACAAATTGTGGTTTTGGTCTATACGGCTAATTTTGCCCTTCATGACAGCTGTGAGGGGGGTGAATTTTTTTTTATAACTCATTTGTTTACATTATATAAAGCCTTAAAGTTCTGCATAATTAAGGGCGTGACCACTTTGAGTGACAGGTGGATAGCCATTTATCCGCTGTCTGGTAGTCATCGTGTCAACTTAGCTCTTCCCACGTCCCGCCTCTTTGCCCATTTTCTGTTATCCGGGCGTGATGCACAATGACGCGCTGGCAAGATGGCAACGGCCAGCTCGGGCCTACTTTACGCTTCAAAACTGCTCTTCAGAATCCTATAGGGTGACGTCACGGACACTACGTCCATATTTTTTTTACTGGTATTCAACCAGATTTCACAATCAGTTAAGATTTATAAACTCCTGTAGTCTGAGCCCATCTTAAGGTAAAGGAAAGATACCACCTTCATTTCAACTTGTTATCTGGACAACACAAACAGCATGTGCTTTTGTGTTTACTGACAATCATGAACTCCCATAGAAAATTCATAATAAAGCTATGCAAAACACTGATGGATTATCATAACTTAATAACAACAAATGTCTCAAACTGAGTCTAAACATCTAATAATCAACATGTGATTATACTTGTCTGATTGTTAATGAGTGTGTCAGGCATGCGTGCATGTGTGTGTGTAGTTTCTTCATCTCATGGTGGGTCTGAATCTCTCTGCATGCTCCTGTCCTAGAGCTGAATGTTTTGAAAGAGTGATCTCATCTTGCCTTGGGCAATGTAAGACATCCTGGAACTTATAGGCAGATGTTGCATCAGAGCTGCAGGGCTTGTCTTTGGCTCATTTTTACCACTCAGAAACAGGCAGGTACTGATAGAACTGCTGCTTAATCTTTTAGATTGTATACAATCAAAGGGTTGTATACAGTGTTTGTCCTGTTTTGTTGTATATACAGTAGGCTTCTTTCTAGAAATCTACTTACAGTATAAAACAAAAAATTTGTTCATCTGCAATTGGAAAGATGACGAGATATATTAAAAAATAAAATAAAAAAAACACCTCAGTGTCCCACTTTGAAACCACCTGGATCTCATTTTCTCTCTTTTTCTCTCTCTCTCTCTCTCTCTCTCTCTCTCTCTCTCTCTCTCTCTCTCTCTCTCTCTCTCTCTCTCTCTCTCTCTCTCTCTCTCTCTCTCTCTCTCTGTCTGTCTCTCTTTCTCTCTGTTTGTCTGTCCTTATAATGACCTCTCTCTGGGACAGCTGGGACACATTTATCCATCTCAGTTTTTTTTTTTTGTGTGTGTGTATTTGCTTTTTTTGGTCATGTTTTCCTGACCACAAAGATCAGCAATCATTTCATCTGTCAGTCTTCAGCCCTCAAACCTTTCATTAAAGAGATAATGTCTTATCGATTGACGTAAAGGTTAGACCTAACATTGTGTCAGTTACATCTCAATGTTTACTACACCCACAGAATGCTATAGTGCAGACCAGAAACAGCAAAAAAACAAAATTCTGCAAATGTATTGTCCTGTCTGTTGGGAGCAACCATTCGGGACACTGCACTGACATCACAGAGAATCAGCCTAGAGTCAAAAGAAATGTCAGCACTTCTGTCCTGTTGCTGAGAGAAGAGGAAATGAGATATGGAGTGAGCGCATGAATCACATCGGGGACTTTTACGTATAAGACCATAAAATCTCCACATTTACTGCTGTACGTGTAGAAGATAACCAAAAAGAGAGCTCCGTATTGCTTCAACACCTTCAAGTGAATCACATGCTCGAGTCCGACATCTTGTGTTGCAGAGCTCCGAATATAAAAACGATCAGAATTTGTTTTGATCTAAAAATGATTTCCTTCAGCAATTTAAAACCTGTCTGAACAAGAGTGTTTTCCACCACATATCAGGAAACAGATCAAAGCACCCAATGACAGTGTGGAATCTTTTGTGTTTGTGTCGTGCATAATGCGTCTGCTTGGTGACAGGTCATTTCTGTATAATTATGACAGCTGTGGTTGGTTACGGCCATTTGGGTGACAGAGGGTGTCAGCCTACCGTAGCACCCGAACTGTCATATCTGTGATATAATGGGTTATTTACACTGATATCTTGGGGGGAGATAAAAAAATGATGATGAGAAAAAGAGTAAGAAGAAAACAGATAAAACAAAGTAAATAGAAAGAAAGTGCACTTTTTAAGTACATTTTAAAAAGATGAGATGCTTATTGAACTTAATTGACGTTGAATTCATCTACTTCTAGATTAATTCATTATTTGAAAAAAAGATCCCTTTATTCACTCACTACCATTTAAAAGTTTTGGTTCAGTACAATGTTTTTGAAACATGTCTCTCTTTGAAAGTATACTTCGGCTGTCCGCGTGACGTAATTTTCGTCATCAGGAGGGTTCGCAGGTGCCCACACACTGTCCGCGTACAACAGCGCATGCACCAGAAAGTCAGAAGAGTCACAACAATTGTCCTGCACATGTGTCGAACTCGGCCATCCGTGCTCATCCGTGGTTGAGTATACTTTGAAAGCTGTGCTGTGCACAAGATGTATCCGGATGTGGAAATTGAGGTATAACCGTGGCTTTATGCTCACCAAGGATGCAGTTATTTGGTTAAAATACAGTAAAACAGTAATATTGTGAAATATTATTACAATTTAAAATAGCTGTTTTCTATTTTAATTGTCATGCTCATGTAACTAGTCCTATTTGACCCGCTCTGAGCAGGATTCAAACTGGGGTCTCCAGCATGGGAGGTGGGCGCACAATCAAGGACGCTAAAGAAGGTCCGCCGCTACTGCGCATCTTGAAGCCAGGGGAATGAGGTTTACACACACAGCTCTTACTGGCCTACATTCATTACACTCACCCCCCTAAACCTCACTCCCATCCCGGTCATGGCACCAAATGTAACTGGTTCTACTCAACCTGCTTCGAGTGGGATTCAAACCGGGGTCTCCGGCGTTGGAGGAAGGCACACTAACAAGGACACTAGTTGCGTCAGTTGCTAGCGTGCCTCTTGAGGCCAGGAGAGTGAGGTTTACATGCATAGCTCTTACTGGCCTACGTCCATTACACTCAGACTGAGACACAAATGATCAGAACAGAGATAATAACTCAAACAGGTAGGTTTATTAGCAGATATAGCAGGAAAACAATGGATAAACAGGTAAGTGGTGATTCTTGAGCTAGATGACTTGAATTGGTAAAACTGAGTTTTTGGCTTACAGAACTGTTGGAGCACACACACACGAGGGAACAACTCTGAGACAAGGGAGGACTGGAAGATGACTTGGATGATGTTATGACCTGAAGATGACTTGGATGACTGGAGATCAACTTGGATGATGTAACAGCAGTAGTTAGCAAGGTAATGAGGAACATTAAGGGTCAGATTTACTAACAGCGCAAACCCTCTTTTGACGTTAAAAAACTACTGTCAGGATTTACTAAAGACAGGCAGTGAAAAATTAGCACTGAAAAGGTGTGGTCACAGGTATTTTTGCATATGCATTTGTAGGAGTTTCAGATGCAAAATGTATGGGAGGAGAGTATTTAAATGAATCACGCAAGGCGATTTACTAAGGTTTGTCTTTGTCAATTTACTGGTGTTTGCTCCTTTATTTACCACCCCCAAAAAAGCATGTCTTAAACCAGACGCTAACTGGTAGATTGCATTGGTCATTATGGAAATGATCCAGCTGTGTCTGTGTTCTTTAATTTGCGCATCGTCAGTAGATCACACACAGAACTTTCCACTCCCATCTGCACTTTTTTAGAATTGCGCTCTCGCGCTAATTTGCCATTTTTAGTACATCTGGCCCTAAGCAGGTAAGTAGGGTAAGCAGTCTGGGGGAGGTCAGTCATTGTCAGACAACACGGTCTCACTCCTATTCGTCACATATTGACACCTGGTCATTTCCCTTCAGCATCACTTTTTAAGGCACAGGGTACCCCTTTAGCATTGTTTTTCGATGCACAGTACTCCATTGATTTCAATGAAAAACCTTTGGCATCATATACAGACACGTTGGGCATGGTTATCGTCATAATGAAACTATATATTGGGTTATGGTTTTGCCATTATGACATGGAGTGTGATTCTCAATTTAATCATCCAGTATAATTTTATTTACATTTATTTTCTTTTTTTATTTACGCTATTCAGACACGTTTTGAACACGTAACCCAACCCCATCCCTAAACCTACCCATTTGTGTATTATGAAAAACAGGATATAACAGGCAGATATGACTGCATGCACAGTTTATTCAAGAAGTATAAATATTCCAAGTGTTCCAAGGCCAAACGATTGATTTGTGTGAAGAAAATCCGTCCTTCCATCAATTGCCGCCCGAAGAAACGTTGCGTCAGCTTTGACAACATTGGCTGTCGTATGCCACGTGACCAATTGTGTCATTACGTCAGCTTTGATTGTAAAATGCCATTGGCTCTCGTGTGTCTCGTGACCGATCGCGTCATGCTAAAGAGTCGGGTGTACCATTTGATTGAGCTATGTTTGTTTATTGGAAAACAACGCTTAAGGGGTACCCTGTACATTAAAAGGTGACGTCGAGGGGTCCTGACCAAGCGTCAATATGCGACGAATAGGAGTGAGACCGTGTTGCGTCAGACAAGGTCAGACAATGGCTGCATCCGAAATCTTAAAAATGCTGCCTTCGAATGATGCATTTCACAGTAGGAAGGCATCAATGCACATCTGAATCCAGTGTTAGCTTCTCTTCCTGTCTCCTGAGATACCTTCATCAGATTGATTTTTAAAGGCAGCAAATCATTTAGATATCCCACAATCCTGTGCATTCCATTCTGTTACAGTTAAGCTAAAAAGGAAAGACGGCATCAGAAAGTTGTGGTTGGTGTTCAGTTTGTGTGTAAATATAAATTTTTGACCAATGTTTATCACTGTGCTTTCTAGCCAGAAATTATTATTGTAGCAATAAAATATTTGCTTAGTTTTCACCAAATCTCTATTTTGCTGTAGATCATTAAAACATTACACTGCCCCAGAGGCATGTGCGAAATCAGATTTTCGTGAGGTACTCTGCCTACCAAGTCATTGCCTGATAAGGAAGCGAGGTAACAAGTCAGCTTTGACAGCCAAGTAGTTTGACAGCCAATGACTGAGGGAGTGTGTGTGCGCTATAAAGTGCTGGTGATGAGGGCTAGATGAGTTCAGGTGTGAGTCAGAGTACATATCTTAATAAAAATAAATTAAAAAAGATGCATGATTATGAAAAAAGAAAATTAAACTGAAGCAAACCTGACATATCACTTAACACTAATTAATTATTCTTAGTTCTTTCAATCTCATCACTAACCGATATAGATAGACCAAATATAATATAATTAAAATGTTGTTAACACTTCTCCACTATTAACCACCAATTTTCACTATTAACTAGTTGCTTATTAGCATGCATATTAGGATATTGGCTGTTTATTAGTACTTATAAAGCACATATTGATGCCTTATTCTGCATGACCATATTCTACATTCTTAATCCTACCAAATACCTAAACGTAACTACCTTACTAACTGTTAATAAGCAATAATGAAGTGTTTATTGAGGCAAAAGTCATAGTTAATAGTTAGTTAATAGTGAGATCTGGACCCTAATCTAAAGTGTGACCAAAATGTTTTGTTGGATTTGTTGGAAAGTTGGCCTAATCTTTAATCATCAATTTCATGAAATGATAGGATGCTATTATTGCATGCTAATACATCAACATATTCTACAATAAACAAGTTAATATTTCAGCAAATTATATTTACTGCTTTGTTCCTGGTGGTTATACATTTCTTCTCTGATATTTGTGATGTTGACAGCTTTGGTGCACAAACAGATGAGCGTGTTTGTGTGATATATATCTAATGAGTCTGATGCATCTTGCTGTCATTACATTTATTTTTGAGTGTGTGGTTTAAATGCTTGCACATGCTTCATCAAACAAGCAATCAGAATTGAGGAGCAGAAAATGTGTTCAGGCAGTTAGTTTGCGCATTCAGACTGTTTACACAGAGAATGTCAATAAACCACTTTAGATGACACACAAAAACAATCCATTGATGAGACTAGAAAAAAATAAAACCTCACGTGTTCATTTTCATCGGTATTCCATAAAAATGTCAACGTGCCAGGGTAAGACTTGAACATTGCATTACATAATAAAATCTCTGGACACCTCACATAATGGAACATGATTAGATGTTAATGAGATGCCATTTGAAAGTGATTGTATTAATAGAAGGGAAGTGATTTCCTTTTATCTCAAGCATTCTTTGATGGAGATGTGATTAGTGTTTTAAATCATCTAAAGGCAGTGGTAGAGTTAATCAGATCTCTCTCATACACTATCTATCTATCCATCTCTTTCTCTCTTATCCTCTTGATGATTTGCATGTTGCTGAGTAATGGGAAACGTTGCATTCATACTAAAGCAACTTCAAACACGCAATTGATTTTAGTGCAAGCCCAGAATGTAATCTCTAAATCCTGTTGCTATACAGAGTTTGCCTTTGAAGTTGTCACAAGCTAAGAAAATCTAGCAGAAATCATCATAATACCTAAGTCCAAGATAGAAAGGGTGGGATTTGTGATTCACTGCTGCCCGGTTATTCTTACTGCAACCGAGACTTGATTAAAAAAGCCAAACAAACACATTTTGTGAATTCAGCCCTATTATCATTAGTAATCTGTGTTTTTGCCATGATGTATTTATGCAACTATCATGAGATGAAATGACAATGACCGCTATGTGATCTCAGTTAGGTTATTAAAGTCATATGGCATGCATTTTGCGAAACTGACCTGTGTTTACCTCTCTAGAATTTGTGCTTTATTGCTCTTTATTACTCCAACTCTGTAGATCAGTTTATATTTCTCATCTCTATCTCAAATTTTAACCACTTCTTATGAAGAACCCACTGCATACAGAACTATATTTGTTAGAGAAGAGCTAAATACACCCCTCCCTCATCACCACCCCACAATTGGGTTGTAGAATGCACAAAATTGCCACAATGATCAAGTGAGGAAGGAAAGAAGTGGGTCTGAAAACCAGGTGAGATCCGTGTCCCCCTCACAGGTGTAATGCAGAAATAACTCGGTCTCAGTCTCAGGGACTTACCTAGTCACTAATGCTATCACAGATCCTGTTCCAGCCAATCAGAGACACAATGAGCCAAAACACCAATCATATACCACATCAGTTATTCGATTCTGAAAGCAACATGAAATTCAAAGGCGTGCAAACACATTCTCACTGCAGTACGCAAGTCACAAAAGCAACAATGAATTCAAGTTTTGTAAAATAAATATGACTTGCAAAGTGCAAGGTGTGTATGATGAACAGAAAAATATAAACAGAGAATACTCAACAGCTCACACAGATGTAAAACATAGACAAGATCGGACAACCAACTGAAAGAAACGGAGTATAAACACTAGAACAAATGAGGGAACTAATGAGTTAATTAACAGAACAGGTAAATGGGATAACTAATCAAACACATTGGGAAACAGAGTCAAACAGGCAGACAAGGAAGACAGAACCAAAACACAAAGAAACATGGCCAAAACAGAACATAACTCTTGACAGATATGGCCCTCAAGCTGTTTACTCTTGTAATGTGCAGTGCAAATTGTGAAAAATGGATGTAAAACACAAAAACTTTTTGTTTTAGTTGTGTCAGCCCTGTTGAAAAATCCAGCAAAACCCAGCATGAATTCCATGTTGGTTTTTCTCCCATTCTTTTTCATGAATTAGAAAGTGTGCAAAGGATTGTGGGTGATTGGAAGACACATAGCATACATTTGATATGGATGTCACTTGTTTTATTTCTTAATGAATCAGTATTTTGAATAAATTGGTTGAATGTATTATCCAGTGATTCCCTCTTGCCACCACCTACTACGTCCGTCCTTCGGATGAGACGTTAAACTGAGGTCCTGATATCCTTTGAAAAAGAGTAGTTTAACCCCGACATCTTGGCCAAATTTGGCCATTGGACTCTGTCCATCATCATGGCCTCTTAATCATCCCCATATACTGATTGGCTTCATCACTCTTTCTTCTCTCCACCAATAAGCTGGTGTGTGGTGGGCTTTCTGATGCAATATGGCTGCCGTCATCCAGGTGGATGCTGCACATTGGTAGTGGTTGAGGAGATTTTCCTTTACATGTAAAGTGATTTGAGTGCTGAGAAAAGTAACTAAATAACTACTGGTGTAACGAGCCAATGTCATGAAAATGCCATGGGTCTGCAGAATTTGCATAATGCAACCCCGCCCCACTGTGTGGGTATAAAGGAAGATGCGTTGCAGACGCAGACGCGTTGTAAACCCATCTTTTTCAGCACACTCCACTGAGTGTTGTCTCCTCTTGGGCTTAGCACATGGCACCTCGCTAACAGACTTAGAGCTGCAGGCTGGGCGACACCCAATACATTCGCTAGATTCCATAATCTCTGAGTGTAGCCAGTTCCTCTCGTGTACTCACCCCAAGGGGCCAGTAACTGGACAGACTCAGGTGTCATCGCTTGCTGCGCCATTCCACTCCACGGACTGGATGTGTGCGCATATTTACTCAGGTGAGTTTCTCAGTAAGCCCTGAGTTCCTCCAGCACTGTTGATGCCGACACCTGAGTGCATGCCCGCTTGGCCAGCCCTCGTGTTAGGCTAGGTGCTTCCATGTGCATGGTTCCCCCTCTGGGCAACCCCCACATGTGTATTCCACGGTAAGTCTCTTCGAGCATGTGTCTTCCCTTGACAAGGCACCTTGCCACCCCTGGGGTTGAAATATTCCATCTGTGGCTGGATACCCCAGAGTGTTCCATATGTTAGCTCCTATGAGGGCCATATGTGTGTTCTTAAGTCCTCCCTGCGGGTAGGCATTGTTTTGCATTTCTCCATGTGGGATATGCTTCCCAGTGTACCTTGGTAAGCCCCTCGTTTGTGACAGGTTTCACGGCAGGGAGCTCAGGTCAGCACAGGATGCTGGAAGACAGCCCTTGTGGCGAGATTGAATTACTGACGTAACTCGTAGTGTACTGACTGAAAGGGAAAGTCTCGGTTACGTATGCAACCCTCGTTCCCTGAAGGAAGTGATGTTACGTCCCCCTGCCACAACAGCTATACCGCTGGAACTGCCAGGGCGCTCAGCCTCGGCTCTTCAGCAGGTAAACATAATGCGAGTCTGCAACGCAACTCCCTTTATACCCACACGGTGGGGCGGGGTTGCGTAATGCAAATTCGGCAGGCCCATGGCATTTCATGCCATTGGCTCGTTTTGTAGATCTCAGAGGCGATTGGCTTCTAAACAAAACGCCCTTTTTGTCAGTACTAACGTAACGTCTCTGTCCCCTTCCTTCAGGGACTGAGGGTTACATACGTAACCGAGACGTTTCTTGTGCATTTCTTTGGTTCACATTTTTCACTATATATCTATGGGTCCTATTTTGACAATCTGAGCGCATGGTCTGAAGCACAGGTGCACTTAGGGCATGTTCGAATTCACTTTTGCTAGTTTAACGACGGGAAAAAAACGGTCTGCGAGCCAAAAGGGTTGTACCTATTCTCTTAATGAGTCATGCACTCTCAGAAAAAAAAGGTACAGTGCTGTCACTGGGGCGGTACCCTAAGGTACAAAAGTGAAAAGGTACATCTTTGTACCTTACCCCTAAATGGTACATATTAGTACCTTAAAAGGTACATACTTTAAGAGTGCGTATTAGTACCTTTTCGGTTTTGTACGGTGCCGCCCCAGTGACAGCAATGTACCTTTTTTTTCTGATAGTGTGGGTGTGTTTTGGGTGTAACATGCAATAAACCAATCAGAGTCTCATCTCCCATTCCCTTTAAAAGCCAGTTGCACTTGCACCATGGCCGATTTGCTATTTACATGGTGGAATTTGCGAGCGGAAAGACTGAACGCTTCTCCAGAGAGGAATCCTTTTAATTTTAAGCCCACCAGCAACTATAGTTGCTGCAGTATATATTTGTAATTTTCCTTTTGTAAGTATTTTTCTAGATATTATCCATGTTTTATATCTCAATGACACGCAAGCAAACAACCAAATAAAGGATTTCAAGAAAAAAAAAAAGGTATTAACTTCCTTCCTGTCACATGAGGCTACCAACTTCCTACCCCTACTTCCAGGAAGCGAAGGCAAACCCTCCCAAAGAAAGGTTATTTTCATGTTACTAATAAGTATTTTTGCTGACATATATATATATATATATATACATAATCATTACGGTCTCTAGAATCATCCAAACAAAACAAATCTTACAACAGATCTATAGTTTTTGTATACTTAGTCAAAAGTTAAAACTATAGTTGCCAGTGGGCTTGTAAGTAAATGACTTGTAAGTGCATCTAATGGGTTAACAGGTTAATAAATCAAGGTTTTTGGTCTTGTTTAGTGCTTTTTGCTTACATAATATGCCACATAAACATAACCTAACCCTTTAACTAACATCTCTATTGTACAGTAGACCTTAATTCGATAGGGAAATATATAATATTTTAAGATATTATGTCTTGTAAGGGCCAAATTGAGGACACTTCATCCAGTTTGGAATCGATGCATTTCATTCTATTCATTCATTCCTAATTATTGTTATGACTAGTAGCTTATGATTCCATTATAATGTGGAAATTCAGACAAGTAATGAGTTTACATTTACATTATTATATGGAATCACCTACTACAGTCAGTCATTGAGTACTATGTGGCTATTTTTTTATTTATTTTTTTATATATTATAATATTATATTAATATATATATAATATATATTATATTATATATTTGTAATTTTTTTCATCATTCTATTTATTTTCGTTTAACTTTTGATACCCAATGCCCTGTTGGGGCAACTTAATGGCTGCACTTTATTCTGCACTATGTTCCACCACTTTAAGACTTTATTTGTTGTTTGCTGTGTTTTCATTTTCAAAAGATTATAGCTTTTTTGAGTTTGCATGAAATGTTCTTCAACTTTTATACATAATAAATGTGTTTATGAATAAAGATTGCTCTGTTGAAAGCAGTTATTTTGACTTAGATGCCAAATATTCTCCTCCTGTACAAATTTGACAGGGGTGCATACAACATATTTGCCCACCAGCAACTGTAGTTGCCGCACATTCAAATACGATTTTCAAGAAAAAAAAAAAAGAAAGAAAAAAAAACCTGGGGAAAATAAATGCAGAAAATGTTCACATAGGACACTATTAACATGACTATATGCATGAAACCATTCAGAAAAATGTGGGCACAAATGGGTTAATATTTAAAAATGTTCGTGTGCTGCACGTCCCAGTGTGTAGAGTGTACACGCATTGTGCACCCGCCTATAGGCGCATCTTAATAAGATTCAAGATTCAAGAGTTTTATTTGTCACATACACAGTTATATACAGAATATACAACCGGCAGTGAAATGTAAACAGGTCCGCTCCATGGACAGTGCAAATTCACAGTTAAAAACACAAGGAGGAATTTATAATAGAAATAGAATAAAAAAGTACTATATATATATATATATATATATATATATATATATATATATATATATATATATATATATATATATATATATATATATATATATATATATATATATATATATATAATTATATAAATAATCAAGTCAAGTAGAAGAAAAAAAAAGTACAAAAATAAGAATAAGAAGTGGAATAAATTAATTGAAGTAAATTGTGCAGTGAGTAAACTGTAGACTTATAAATGTGTGGTTAACAAATGTACAAAGAAGTATAATGTGCAAACAGGTTTATAACAGGTTGTTACACAGTAACAACGAGAACAGAAAGTGCAGTGCAATGTCAGTATATCGATGTTTATCCTGAAGTGAAGTCACGTGATGTTAAGTTCAGGAGTCTGATGGCCTGGGGGAAGAAGCTCCTCCTGAGTCTCTCAGTTTTGGCCATCAGGCTTCGGAAGCGCTTACCAGATGGCAGCAGCGTGAAATGAGGGTTTGCAGGGTGATTAGAGTCCTTGATGATCTTAGTAGCTCTACCTTTGCAGCGTTTGGTGTAGACGTCCTGCAGAGACGGGAGAGCTGACCCTGAGATACGCTCGGATAAGTGCACAACTCTTTGCAGGGCTTTGCAGTCATGACTGGTGCTGTTCCCATACAATGCTGTGATGCACTGAGTTAATACACTTTCTATCACCCCTAAATAGAAAGTTTTCAGGATAGCTGGTGAAACCCTGAATTTCCTCAGCTGGCACAGGTGGTACAGTCTTTGCCTGGCTTTTTTCACCTGTGTCTGAATGTGAGCAGTCCAGGTCAGGTCCTCGGAGATGTTTACTCCCAGGTACTTGAAGCTGCTCACTCTCTCTACTGGTGACCCGCTGATCATGAGAGGGGAGTATGTCCGTTGCTGTCTCTTCCTGAATAATAACGTGCCCTTTAAATAACACAAAAAATACTGCACTATTGACTTTAGACCAGGTTTTTGTTGGTCAATGGCGCAGTCGTTTTTTAGTTGCCTAAAAAGAAATGCGGTAACAATGCATCTGAACACACCTAGTTTTCAGACCAGCACGCCCATGGGCGCACAGATGGGCGTTTGCTATTTAAACAATGTGGTGTTAGACATGAAAATGATAACTGTGTCAGGCTGAAATTAGCAAAATAACACTTGCGTCGCATTGTGCCAGGTGTATGATAGGGCCCCAAGTTGCTGATAAAGGCATAGTATGTAAGTTTAACCGCTACAGGACGCTTATTCAAAACAATAACAAAGATGTAGCTTGAT
This sequence comes from Paracanthobrama guichenoti, assembly GCA_018749465.1. Classification (NCBI taxonomy): domain Eukaryota; kingdom Metazoa; phylum Chordata; class Actinopteri; order Cypriniformes; family Gobionidae; genus Paracanthobrama; species Paracanthobrama guichenoti. The sequence continues at coordinate 12,870,012 of CM031948.1, read as the reverse complement.
GATGCTGTGAATGAGTTGTCATCTTCACCTCCACAGCCAGTGGAACGACATCCGACAGACTCAGGCAGAAATCATGTTCATGAATGAGCTAATATGTTAAAGTTTTATTGATGTTACTGTGGTTTATTGATGTTACTGTGGTATGAAGCAGGCTGGGACAGAGTGCATGGGACATTTTACGTTGCTGTTTTTATAATGCTTATATGCCACAGTCGGCCGCTGCTGCTCCTTTTGTTTTGTTGTGTACACTAATTTTAAAATTACGTTTACTATCCACCTCCTTGAAAGTTATGGTATAACGTTACTCTGTGCATTAGCTTGATTGATGGTATGAGACACTTGTTGCACATTTCAGTAAGCTAAATCGATATAAAAAATATAATTTTAATGATTTGCTAAATGGCGTGCAGTTGATTTTAAAATATATTGCATGGTTATATCATTCTGCAGCAGCCTTTCCTTGTTGTTATCTTTACTAAGCTGAACATTATGTATTTGCTCAGCAGCAGCAGTGTAGCAGATCTTGTCCGCCAAAATCAAGCCTATGTACATTCCATGCTCTATGCTAATAAAATGCTGGTTGAATCTATTTACTCAGAGAGTTGTCATGATTGAAATACATTTTGGCATAGTTTTTTTTTTCTTTTTCTTTTTTTCACTAGGGTAGACTCTGCATCCATTGGCTATATTATACATATTTTGTCACTGTCATGCAAAGTTGGAAAGTTAAGATAGTCCAAAGTAACCAAAACTCATAATCACGAGTTGTGCTGATATTCATTTGCATTTTAACTCATAAATACATTCTTTCTGACATGACTTGAAAAAACCATAACTGCCGAAGCTAAACCTTGACCCCTATTGGCCTGCCCCAACGTCTTACCATTGGCTGAACCAGAAGTTGACACGTCAGACCGCTACGCTTGATCTATGTTTCGGACACACCATAAAGCCAATGCCATCACACTCACCAACAATCGGTTTTGCTGTACTTTTGCTAAATAACCCAACTCACTAGAGTGCGCACTATTGGGAATGTTGCAGATTTTGAGAATTATGCATTTTTTTTTTTTTAGATGATGCTATGTAATTTTGTTTAGATGGGGCTTTCTTTTAAATAAAATAAATACAATTATTTAATTTGTTAAATATTTAAGTACCACTTCAGTAATGTATTTTTGTTGAATCCTCTGTTGACCTGTTATGATTAAATGTACAATTCAATGCAAGTTCTACTTGCTGAGTATAAAATCAGTATACGCCTAGATAATAGTTTACAGGAAATGTGTTTTGAGTTAAAAAAAAAAAAATAATAATAATCATGAAGTTTTATAATTATGACCTTTACCTTTTCAATAATTTGCCCACACTTTGAATATCAGGTAGGTTATTGTTTAATACACTTCAAATTTATTTCTAGCACTTTCCACAATTTTGCATGGTTGCAAAACAGCTTTACCTACAAGTAGTTATAAAAGTTATATGTAGGCTAATTATGACAAAATTAAAGAAAACAACATATAAAATATAAATAGTCATTTTGAAATGGTGAAAGTACCTGATCAGACATTTTATTACTTTAGTGTATTCCTAATACACTCCAGTGCACCTGTACTAATGCACTTTTCTCATTAATGGCACTTTAATGGCCCATTGCATTATGTTTATTAAATGTATCCTGACCAGCCCTCAAAATGTACATAAAAATGTCAAATAAATTCAGAAACGTTAACTGCATGAAAAGTAAATGATTTCAATTCATGCATCACATTTAAATCCGCAGCATAATGCGAGAATAGCTCGCCAAATCATTTCATAGCGTTTTCCATCAGAAGCAGTTGTGCTGAGAGTTGAAGCATGCAGAGACAATAGGCAGAGAAACGTTACCGTTTTTATTCCATCTGCGCGTGCTGAAACACGCTATTCTGCACGTTCACATTCTTCCACCAGTGAACGGAACTGTCTGTGTTTCAGTGCGTGCACAAGAGTAAAACTAATGTTATATGCCTCTTTATGCATCACGTCAGGTAAAAGGGAAGCAAAACATTCTGTAGATGATATTTAATGTTGTGTCTGCTGGCTTTATTTCTTCGACAGCTCCAAGTGTTCTATACAGGCCGTTTTGCATTTATTTTCAGGCACCGCTTACTGCGCCTATATTGAGACTTTTCTCTGCGATTCACCGTATTTAAATCCAAATATTTTTTCCTGTCATTGTCAAAAATCTGTTTGCTTATAGCAGTACTTGTAACAGTATGAAAGAACACAAAGTAACACCAGTGGGCGTGGGTGGCCCATATCTGCATGGTGGTGGAAATGGTCAAGTGAGTGCACTTGTGTGGCAGCGACCTGGGTTCGATGCCAGGCCGTAGTGGTTCCAACAATTAATATACATATATCGGTTGCCATTGTCTCACTGATGTTCACCGTATAAGCAAGTTAATGGTATACTGCAAGGTGACTATAAAATGTCAGCAAAGTGTGTTTTAAAATCACTAAAAGATTGTTAGTATAATATTAATGTATGTTCAACACTCTTACAGTGTAATTTAATTGCAACAAGAAATTCTGTATTTATACAAGAGTATATTTAAATTGTACTTAAGTATACTTGGAATAGTTCCACTTTAGCACAAACAAGTATATTTAATATAACTTTAGTTGAACTTTAGCACTGCTTTTGTACAACTAAAATGCATTTAGTACAAAATAAGTTGTTCCAATTTAACAGACATAAGGATACCAATTTATAGTGTGTCAAGTCAAGTCAAGTCACCTTTATTTATATAGCACTTTTAACAAGTCCAATTGTTTCAAAGCAGCTTCACAGTGTTAACAGGAAAATAATACAACAGAATTTGTACAGCCGTTCTGATGAAACGATGATGTTATCCAGCTAATGTTATCCAGATCAGTAATATAGATGAAATTTAGGTGCTTTCCTAAATAAGTTTTCCTGTAGCTCAAACAATAAGAGTGTGGCGCTAGCAATGCCAAGGTCATGGGTTCGATTCCCAGGGAAAGCAAGAACTGACCAAATGTAAAAATGTGTACCTTGAATAAAAGCGTCTGCCAAATGCATAAATGTAAATGTAGGTGTCCCCAACTGAGCAAGCCAAAAGCCAGAGGAGGAGGAGTTTTGGTGGCAAGGAACCAAAACTCCTTCAGGGCCAGAATGGAGAAAAAAGAGAGTTTATTTGACATGCTCTCTGCAGACATTTCAGGGATGTGTTGGTCATATCCAGGCACAGGTCCACCATCTGATCTGGATACGGCCCGGATCCGACTGACTGCAGTAAACCTCGGGTTAAACAGAGAGACTCACATTAGTGTAGATGCCATTCTTCTTATGATGTAACGAGTACATCAGGTGTTATGGGAAGTGTTCCCGGTTCCAGCTGACTTAGTTAATGCAGCTTAACAATCATTTACTGATTTGAATAATAGAAATTGATAATGTTTTATGTGTATGCCATAGTAAAGAGATGCGTTTTTAGTCTAGATTTAAACTGACAGAGTGTGTCTGCTTCCCAAACAATGCTAGGAAGACTGTTCCAGAGTTTAGGCGCTAAATAGGAAAAGGATCGACCGCCTGCAGTTGATTTTGATATTATGACCTTTACCTTTTGCTGTGTTTTCATATTCAAAAGATTATAAGGTAGATGCAGCTTTTTTTGAGTTTGCATGAAATGTTCTTCAACTTTTATACATAATAAATGTGTTTCCATGTTATACTTACAAATAAATAAGTATACTATTTTTTCACTAGGGTAGTTTTATACACACATTAACGACACACATTACTACACCATGGCTGTTTGGCATTTTATTTTGTTTGCAATGCATATTTAAATCACAGATTGCATGTGGTGTAAAAATGATCAAGAGTACCCCTTATTTTCATATAAAGAAACAGAGTGTTTGGTGACCTTGCTATGTGAAACTCATAAGTATTCAAAATCAAAACATCAAAGAACATTTTGATAAACCTCCTCTGCCAAAAAAAAAAAAAATTGAGCTGAGAATTAAAATCTGAGAAATAAGCAGTCCAACACAGTTCACTTTCATGACGTTAATCGGAAGAAATGATTCACATTTCCTGGACTTAGACCAGATGCCCTCAACTACTCCACCATGTGAAACCTGTTTTTGTGATTATTTTTAAATTAATTTAAGTAATATCTGTTTCTTGAGTGAGCAAATGAAGAAAATAAAGCATCTCAGTTTGATGTCTCATGTTTGAACTAACTGAACTGTAAAAGCTCAGTGAAAGCCAAAGAGTTTGTTAACATCACCCGCTGCGTACACATTAGTCATCCGCAGTCTGAGACTACAGCTGACATATCTGCTGCTGGAAGATTTTGCTGTTTTCTTCTTTTTTTCTTAAAACTACATTAGAGATAAAGTAATACATTTAAGGAGAAAAAGAGAATGTGGGATGTTAAGTAACTGTTTGTGGTATATCACATCTGAGATCTACAAGTTATTTGTTTTTGTGTGTGCATTTTTGGGTATGTTGAGATTTTTCTTGAATGTGTGAGAATCTTGCTTTAAATTTATGGTGAGCAGAAGCGTTTCAGTGTCAGGTTTGTGTGAGTGATTAGCCAAATCCAGTGAGTGGCAGGAAGGACCCATCCATTGCCATCTCAGTGGCAGGGAGCTCTGATGAATGTTTCATGTGAGTTTCACTAATCTATGCCTCTCTATTGTGGAAAATCAAGCATGCAAAATCATTACCGAGCTAAAGGATGGAGGGAAAAGAGAGAACTGATCCATTGACCTCCACTGAGCTTGTTTATTCCTGTTCCCCCAAGGTCGTTGTGTGGTCATTATTTAAAGAAATGTTTACTGCTGACTTTCTTGTATGCCAAAAATAGTAATTACATTTATCTCTGACAACCGGGATGTTGCAACCTTCGCACCTGAACCACTGGCTGCTTAAAACATTTTCAAGATTTGAATGGAAATAGAATGGAAATGCAAATTGGAAGTGTTTTCTGAGTGACACTGTATAAGCAAAATTGTTTGCATATAATGCATTTTCACTATTGGATGAATAATATCATTATAAAGCATCCAATTATTGTTGAGTGCATGAAAATGAGATTTGTATCTTTATGGGGAAATTATTTAATATGTTTTCATCTCTCAACTAGTAGAAGGGGTAACAGTTGTACTGTACAGAGCTACATGAAAACACAATGGTGACATTTAGTGATATAGGAGCATTTCAGGTGTATCAGTAGCTACATTTACATGGACACATTTTGTTAATGTAAACACTATGTTCAGATTCACCAGTCAGAAATAAATCAAGTAAAGTGGTCAGATTGATGTGCAGTTATTTGTCACAAGCTTCAAATTGCACACACTGCACAAATATACAGTTTCCCTGCCCTAACTCTATACCCACAACTCTATCCCTCCACCCCATTAGACATCCAGGGAGGTGGAGCTGGACTATCCCTACGTCATTATAAGTCCAGGGAGGTGGAGCTGGATGTCATTTGACTGCAGTGAGCACCACTTGTAAAAATGCACCCTGCCGGACCCAAAACAAGGCGTCTGTGGATGAGAGTCCAAAGCATGGACTTCACAGATGATGAGAGGAATCAAGGGGAAGAGAGGAAGGACAATTTTAGAATGGCACTGCGTCTGCAATCAAATACACTATATTGCCAAAAGTTTTGGGACGCCTGCCTTCCACAAGGTTTAGGAGTGTGTTTATAGGAATTTTTGACCATTCTTCTAGAAGCTCATTTGTGAGGTCAAGCACTGATGTTGGACAAGAAGGCCTGGCTCGCAGTCTCTGCTCTAATTCATCCCAAAGGTGTTCTATCGGGTTGAGGTCAGGACTCTGTGCAGGCCAGTCAAGTTCCTCCACACCAAACTCGCTCATCCATGTCTTTATGAATCTTGCATTGGAGTACAGTCATGTTGGAACAGGAAGGGGCCATCCCCAAACTGTTCCCACAAAGTTGGGAGCATGAAGCATTAAGAGCTCCTTTCATTGAAACTGAGCCCAACCCTGAAAAACAACCCCACACCAAACTTTACACTTGGAACAATGCAGTCAGGCAAGTACCATTCTCCTGGTAACCGCCAAACCTAGACTCGTCCATCAGATTGCCAGACAGAGAAGTGTGATTTGTCACTCCAGACACTTCTCCTCTGCTCTAGAGTCCAGTGGTGGCATGCTTTACACCACTGCATCCAACGCTTGCATTGCACTTGGTGTTGTAAGGCTTGGATGCAGCTGCTCGGCCATGAAAACCTATTCCATGAAGCTCTCTACACACGGTTCTTGAGCTAATCTGAAGGCCACGTGACGTTTGGAGGTCTGTAGCTATTGACTGTAGCAGAAAGTTGGCAAAAGTTGCTCACTGTGCACCTCAGCTTGCCTGTGATATTTACGTGGCCTACCACTTCGTGTCTGAGTTGCTGTTGTTCTCAATTGCTTCCACTTTGTTATAATACCACTAACAGTTGACCGTGGAATATTTAGTAGTGAGGAAATTTCACGAATGGACTTATTGCACAGGTGGCAACCTATCACGGTACCACGCTTGAATTCACTGAGCTCCTGAGAGCGACCCATTCTTTCACAAATGTTTGAAGAAGCGTCTGCATGCCTAGGAGCTTGATTGTATACTCCTGTGGCCATGGAAGTGATTGAAACACCTGAATTCAATGATTTAGAGGGGTGTCCCAATACTTTTGGCAATATATTGTACTTCCCTACTATATGAGAAAAACAGTACACCTAGTATGTTCAAATATATTGTATTCAAAAAACAGTGAAAAGTGTGAAAAGTATCCAGATGACCTAGTATACTACTTCCGAGATGTGCTTCTGATGGACACTTTACTATCCCACAAGGCCAAACACATTCTTTTATTGGTTGGTGAGGGTGTCAATACACAGCTTGTGGCCCTTAAAATTATGTAGCAGGCTATTTTTTGGCACTGAAACAAAATAATGATTTTTAAGGCTCTCTATAATCAGTTCATCCTATGAGTTGGACAACTAGACAGGCACAATTTTTGTGTGAGAGCCATAAAAGGGCCATTATGATCTCCGGAGACAGGAGAATAGGAGAATAGTTGACACAACTGACACCATAGGATGTAGTGTGATGGATTTAGTACATCTGAATTTCATTTATGCTACACACATTCATACTTTTTTAACTGTCACAAAGTAAGTTTCAAACCAAATGTAATACCTAATATATAGTATGCGATTTTTGGATGATTTCGTATGTTCAATAACAACAGCTAGTCCCGTGTCATAGTATTCATTTCACCATTTCTAAATGTGCAGAACTTTCCAGTTTCAGTTTTCAATCCAATCAAGTGTTTGCATGTACTATCAAATGTTTTAAAAAGGTTTAACCACCACGCCCCACAATCCAAATTAAATTTCATTCAGATTAGACCAAATCATTCTGACTGATGTGATTACATGTTACTTTTTTTGTTTTTTGAATGGGCTACTAGTCTGGGGTGCATTTCCAAAAGCATCATTAGCCAACTATGGTTGCAACCAGTTCAACCAGTTGGTGTTTCCAGAAACCATAGTTCCAACGAACAATCGCAAACAGCATCGCAAACTTGTGTGGTTGCAACGACAGCTCTTGACCTGTATTAGAAGCATAGTTTCTTGTTTGCATGACATGTGGACTTAATAAATCCTTATCTTGAGCAAAATAAGCAAGCTGACATTTAGTGCAATCTATATCTTTTATTTATAATACAAATGTCATTTATGTCTTTTAGTTTGTCAAGAGATTTAAAGCACCTTTTTTGAAGAGTGCGCACTTGTGCGGACGTGCTCTAGTACATAAGAACGAGCCTATTTGAATCTGGAAATAAAGCAAAATAACTGAGAAAATAGAATAATAAAATAGAACTAATGAGAATTAGTCCTCAGGTGCCATGTCCATAATTTATAGCAAACAATCTAGCATGAATTCGATCTCAAAATAATTAATTAAAAGCAGTTATTACTCCACCACCTGCGTGACATCATTAACCAACGTGGTTGAACGACAGATTTGCGACAATACGGTTTCGGGAAACAGTCGTGTTGATTTCTTCAACGATGCAACGTATGGTAGTTAAGCAGTGAGTTACGTCGTTGTACGGGAAACGCACCCCTGATTACAAACGGATTATTAGGGTCCATGTAAACACAGCTATATAAAGGATGTACTATAGATTTCTGGTTGTTCATTTGGAAAGTTTAAGATTAAAGATGCATTTAAGATGCACTTTAAAATGAATGTCATAAGACTAATCCTGTCTGAACTCACGTAGTTATTAGCTTTTCATTGATTTTAGTTGACATAATAGTTATGCTTTAGCTGTGCCAGGTGGATTGCAGAAGGACTGATTAAACACACTCTTGTATTGGTTGGTGAGGTGTCAATACACAGCTTGTGGCCCTTAAGCCTATGTAGTCTATTTTTGGTACTGGAACAAAGTAATGATTTTTAAGGCTCTCTAATTGTTTCATCCTATGAGATGGACTAGACAGGCACAATTTTTGTGTCCGAGCCATGAAAGGGCCATTATTATCCCTGGAGAGAGGAAAACAGATAGATCAACTTGTAGCTTACAGAGTGTTTGGCTTGTAGAGAGAGGTCCATCTCACATCTCTACTAATATTCATCTAAAAAAGGTGTGGATGGTTGAAATAGAATGAAAGCACGTTTATTCAGCACAAGATCACCTTGCAAATTACTGTATCGTTAGAGAACTAACCCAAAATAATAAATAAAAAATTTGATAACTCTTACACAGCCAGTCAAAAAATAAACACATAATATATGCAATATTAATAATTGTAAGTATTTTTTTGTATTAATAGATACAAAAACTACCCAGATAACAGTATTTTATGCCAAATCTGACGTACATTTGGCACTTCTGATTATCATCAGACATGACTACAAAGAACAGACAAAATAAATTAACAATTTATTTTGGTGGTCCACTTTAGATATTTTACTAACTATAAGTAACTTGCAATTACATGTCAACTAACTCTCATTAGAGTATTAGTAGACTGTCTGCTTAATACTGTAACAAGCAGTCCAGTTTAAGATTTTGTTTTCTTGGACTTTTAGTATCTCTATGTTACCTGTGTTTCTGTTTTGTTTCCATGGTGATTCATTGATTGATTTTCCCCACCTGACTCTTGTTTCCTCCCTTAGTTAACCAGTGTATTTTTAGCCCTCAGTTTGTGTTCTCAGTTGTTCGTTCTCGTCTGTGTATAGTGGTTGTGTTTCTCTTGTGCATTATCTTGATCTCCTGAGTGTTTGTTATTTTGATTTATTGTTTATTAAAGTTGACTGCTGCATTTAGATCCTGCCTCAACTCTCCTTTGCTACAACCCAACTGTGAAAGAAGTTTGGACTTAGAAAAGATGGATCTGCCAGCAGTACGCATCCTCCTGGTTACCCAGGATGGGCACTCCTTTGAGGACCATACCTGAACCTTGCTTTATACCCAGTTGCAAGTCTCCTTCGTCGCTGCTAGTCCAACCCAGCCTCCCACTACCTCCTGTTCTATCAACTTCAGCCACTTGGCTTCTCCTTTGCTGGCTCCACCCAGCTGCTCGAATCCACCTTGGGCTTCCAGGTTTCCTGCTCCACTCTGGTGTGTCAATCTCCTGGCTTCGCCTCAGCCTCTGAGCCCAGCACTTCGGCCTGTCAACCCATCTGCTCCACCTTTGCTCCACGCTCCCATAATCGCTTAGATTCTGCCAGGCTCCCTCAACAACCCTCCAGCTCTGCTTTGGTCAGTCATCACCCTGGTTACACCACAGACTTCCTGTCCTCTAGCTATGCCTCTTTTGCTCCATGGGGAATTTCCTTCCTTCCGGTTTCACCATTGTCCTCACTCCCATCGGCTTTGCCCTGGTCTGCCCAGCCCTTGTCTCCACCTCGGTTCAGCAAGCTTACGGTTCCACCTTGGCCCTCCAGTCTATTGGTGTTGCCTTAGGCCTTTGTCTCCTTGGTTCCGCCTGGGTCTCCACTAACTTGAACCCTAATACCTAACCCTAACCTAACATTGTACTACAGTCTAATAATATTCTAATGATATTTAGTTACTTACAGTTAGTGTAATGGAGGCCAGCTAGTAAGAGCTGTGCGAGTAAATCTCACTGGCCCCTGGCCTCAGGATATGCGCTAGCAACCAAATCATTTTTAGCATGTCCGCCTCCTATGATGGAAACGCCAGTTCGAATCCCAATCGGAGTGATGTGAGTAGAACCGGAGGGGTTACATTGGTGCTGAGTCAGGTTTAGGGGGTAAGTGTAACAGAGGCCAGCTAGTAAGAGCTGTGCAAGTAAAACTCACTCCCCAGTTGCCGCAATGGCAATAAAACACTGTTATTTTCATCCGGATTGCAGGTCCACTTTGTTCAGCCTTCCTAGGGACAAGGGAGTTAGGGATCAATGGTTAAAATTTATTTTTAACTCGGCCCCTCACAATTATTACCCAAATCTCGCTCTCTGTGCTGCACATTTTACGGAGGAAAGCTTCCACAATCTTCGTGAGTTCACACAACGGCTTGTCCTGAAAGATGGAGCAGTTCCAACTTTAAAAAAAGAAGCTGTTTACGGGCCACAACCTGTAAGTATGATTTATTTTTCGTCAATGTGTTTTCCTGTAATAGTTCGTATTGTTAATTGTATGTTGTAGCAAGGAAGTAAACAAATGATTTGGCTCTGCAAACCAGTTTGTTAAATGCTCATTCATACTTAACGTTATCCGACAAACACCTAATGTTACAAACTTTTTTAAACCTCAACAGCGAACTTAGTGTGAATTAGTATAAATTTATTCTTTGATTAGAGATTTGATGTATTGTTTATCTACAGGCATGCTAAACATGGTTCTGTGTTTGATTTGGCTACTATAGTAAAGCCAATGTTTAGTGTTCGTTTTGGGTTAATAGTTCTTGCTAACATTGTTTCTAATACTACCAAAGCACAGACTACCGGTAAAGGTAAGGGGCGTGACGTTTAAGAAAAACGTGCACTAGGTGGTTAGCAAATCACAACACACTGGGCCAGCTAACCCATCTGAGCCCACTGCGTATTTTTGAGGGACCGGCTTCATAGATCCCGGAAACCATCAGACCATTTTTACAAGGAGGGACAGAGCAGTGTAGAATAAAGGTAAAATATATGAAAAGTAATGCAATTTTTTAAAAACGAAGCATGAACACGTTAGAGTGCACCCCACAAACACAATCAAGCCTTCGAAAGAATATGTTTTACCATCCCCTTAAGTAAAGTGTCTAAAGTGGACCAGCAAAATAAAGTGTAACCAACAAAAGTATTATTCTCGCCAATAACTGTCCACTTCGACATGAAAAGGCTGATCCAGTGCTGTATCAAAACCATTAGTCACGGTTCATGTTTTACAAATACATTGGCTGGCATAACTCAGTCCAATAATGGCACACCAATGTAAGCAAATGACTATTGACAACAGAATGTTCTTATGTTTAATCTTTCTCATCTTACATGTAGCTTACTTTCATTTTAAAGCACTCATTTACAGACACTAGAATTCATCTGGCATGCATTTATATTTTTCATATAACATATAGTGCAGTAGCACTACTTCATTTCTATGCCACGAGATGTCTACAGATGCATTATTGCATTAAGCAACCTCAAATTCCACAGACTTTTAAGACTTCTATAACATCCTGCTGCAATGTCAGTACATAACAAGGGCTTTATGTCAAAGCTATGATGTGTTAAGCTCACAGGTACTGTACTAAATGTGTTTTGGCACTGCTACATGACCTGTTGACAAAACAGGAAATCATAACTGAGCAACAAAGGAGCCTAATAAGGATGGTTCAAGATCTGAAGACATCAGAGAGATCACAGCTGCTAGTGACTTCTTAGATCAAAGAGCATGAAACGTTTAACTAAATAGAATGTCAACAGAATAAACACATGCCACAAATCTGAAAGCTAACTAACAAGCACCAAATGCGAGTAAAATTGGCTTTGGCAAGTGAATAACACTACAACTGGGCAGCAGTTTTAACAATTGCAACATAAAAAAGGGGTTAAATCCCAATGTACTAATGTAATTTCATGCTATCCTTCACGTGCTATCGAAATCATTGTAAATAAGAGTTCCCTACTTGAAAATTGGACATGAACGCCCTTTCAAGTCGTATTTACTACTGGGAAACTAATTTTGATACCTGAGTTTGGCATGCCATAAACTTTTAAACATGTCGGAAGGGGGAATGATTGGTATTGTGACTGGTATTCTTTATTTGTCTTTTCCACAACAGCTACATTGCCCTGTCTTGTAGCTAAAATACTGCATATTTACATAGAGTGGCAAGAAAAATTATGAACCCCTTGCAGAATCTGTGAAAATATAAACAATTTTAACCAAATAAGAGAGATCATACAAAATGCATGTTATTTTTTATTTAGTACTGTCCTGAATAAGATATTTTACATAGTCCACAAGACAAAAAATAGCTGAATTTATAAAAATGACCCTGTTTATGAACCTTTCTTAATACTGTGTGTCGTTACCTGGATGATCCACAATCTTTTTTTTTTTTTTTGTGATGGTTGTTCTTAAACTGTTCTTCAGAAGAACCTTTTGAACAGAATGAAGATTCTTTTTTGTTTAAATATAAAAAAATATTTTCATTTAGTACTCCCTTTTGAAGCAACAGAAGATACATGCATGTTTCCCGGAAGACAATTTAAGTACAATTTACGATTTACAATTAAGAATCAAGGGTTCATAAACTTTTGATTGGGGTCATTTTTATAAACATTTTTAACAGCTATTTTTTTTTTTGTCTTGTGGACTATGTAAACATCTTTTATGTAAAATCTTATTCTACAGTAAAATCTACAGTACTAAATCAATAAAAAATCTATTATTTTATTAAAATTATTCACATTTTCACAGATTCTGCTAGGAGTTCACATACTTTTCTTGCCACTGTATATGAATAACCAGTTTTATACACTGTGAAAATAGCGTGGTGAATGTTTATATGGTTAACGAATGACATGCTACATTTTAAATTAAATTAAATAAAAAATTCTGTTCTGTGTTTGAACTGTTGCATTGTATTTTAGGATTATTTTAGTAACAGGAGTAACAGGTGATGTATAAATGTTGAATATTATGTCCACACCATTATTGTCCCCTACTGGTTTCATTATTTCATTCAAATATCTTCAATTCAGTTTGGCTTTAATAATCCCCATAATAACCATATAAAAATTAAAATATACTTTTAGATTAGAAGGTTTAGAGTTTTCCAAATGCACACTTATTTGAAATACGGAGGGTAGGATGTTAGGATATTGACTTTAGTGCTCCTTAATGCAAATGGGGAAAATATTTTCATACGGGCAGGTTACAATGTTGATCACTGACAAACAGACTGTCAGCAATATGCACAAAAACACAGCAATTTGTATGCACATAACCATATAAACATTATACTCTGGGAAACAAATGTGAACAGGATTATGCAGTAAATCACCTGCCTAAACCTTCACTTCTGAATGCCATAAAATCATATAGTAAATGATTATATTTCAAAACTATGCATAAGAAACTAAGAAAATGAAGGAGTTAACAGACAAGAGGAGTGAATTAGTTATATGAGGAGGGCTCGAACTCAGAGAGAGCTGATATCCTTGGCAGAAGTCTCATGGTCTATCACGGAACATCTCTCTTATCTAATCCTGAGTAGAATGATAGAAGGAGCCCTAGGAGGAAATTACTGACTGAAATTACAGCAACAACAGCAAAACTGGAAAGAATCACACCATCGTGACAAGCACCAAAAAATGTCAATGTAAGCAAGGGAACTTTCTTTGGAGAGTTGAGAGCGTGTCTCCTCAAGGCTGATTGGGCTAATGCAGGAATCATGTCGCTTGTCCCTCTCCTGAATTTTTCATCCATTCTCTGGCCAAAATAAGACTCAGCATCAGATGGGACAGACTATGATGTAACTGGAAAAGAAAGGGATGTAGAAAGTGGGATAGAAATGTGGCAGATCTTAAACTGAGATGGCAAATAAGTGCACTGTTCCACTGTCTGTTGCCCCAGCATGAAGGTTAGACACAGATGGATGGGGATTCATTTCCTCTTTCCACATAAATCATTGCTGTTAGCTGTCTCTCAAACTGAAAAGACTGAAGGAGGCATTGTAAAATATTGCTCATCAAGTCGCCAAACAAAGAAAGCCAAGCAAAGAGAAGATTTCCAAGCCAAACAAATGACCTTATCCCATCACAATTATATCTTTTTTACGTCTGGTAGTCATTAATAGCTTGCGCTACTCACCACACTGAAATCTTCGCTTGAGCAGTTCTGCCCGCTGAAGTTGCAGCTCTTCAGCATGTCTTCCAACTGGTGGCCAGTCCGCTGGAAAATGTCTAGCATGTCAGGGGGTGGGTACTGGAGCTCACTTGGCCGGTGTCCTTTACGGCTCTTGGGCGGCAGGCCGGTGAGGTTAGCCAAGTGGTAGATATCCGCATCTGTGAGGGCAGAGAAGCGGAATCGGTTGACGTTACAGACCGTGATGGCTGGGAAGGTGAGCTCACGGTGGGTTTCTTCCCTCAGTGATGTGAGGTGGGGATGCTCTAGATAAGTTGCCGTGCTCCATGTCGCCTGGTACAGAAAGAGACCGAGCGACACCAACAGTGCCAGTCCCCAGAGGGTCTGTCTAAAGCCCAAGCGTCCTGACGTCCCCAATACCCGAGCCAGACCGTGAAGCGAAGAGGAGCTAGCAAAGGACGACAGGTCAGCCATGCCTCCTTTTCGCCGCCGAAGGCCTTCATCTAGCATGCCGGTTCCGCCTCCGTCTGTCGAGGCCCCCTTGGCTTCGTCACCCTCAGCAAACTTGATTTTACAGACAAATTCGATGGGCATGTGGTTGGCCAGGGCTGCGTGTGAAGAGCCCTTTGCAAATTACTCTGATACCTCCTGCTGATCTTTCCCTGAGCCTTTGCTCTTTTCCGTTTCGCCAGCTATTCTACCGCAACGTGGCTGTTAGTATTTTCCTAGTATATTCCCTAAATCTCCTTAGGTTGTTATTCTCTCCCGTACCCAACTGCGTCCTATTTATAACAAATATTACTCTTATCAGTATCACTTCTATCTTTTTCTCTGTCAGCTCTGCTTTCCTCACTTCATCTCTGTTTCATGCTTCCAATACTATTTCTTTACACACTTTTCTACTCTGTCCATCTACTCTCAGTCAGTTTCTCCTACCTCCGCACTTTTCCCTCAGATTCTCATCTCTCTTTTCTTCTCTTCCATCCTTTGCTTCCACTCTCTCCTTATTTTCTCCTTGGTTTGTGCTGTGGTGTGGTGCTGCTGTTTGAGGAGCAGAGTGCAGATGGTGAGAGGAGGTGCTTCGTTCAGCGTGTGAGTGCCCCAGGATGTGCCACAGCCGTAGACTCCAGAGAGAGTAGAGGCATGAGCTGGAGACTATGAGAGAAGGATGAGAGAGAGAGAGAGAGAGAGAGAGAGAGAGAGAGAGAGACACACACACATGAGTTCCACAGCTCTCCTCAGCTGCTCGCTGACGGCTGACGTAGCTGCTGCCTGAACTCCTCTCGCACACTCAGGGAAAGAGAGCGAGAGAGCGATGGAGAGAGTAAGGGAACCGGAGAGCGAGCTGGTATGAAAGACAGGGTGTGTGAATGCTGCCCTCACTATATCCCCTACAAGAAAGAGGAGGGGAAAGAGAGTGGAAGGAGAGATGTTTAATATTATATGAGCGGAGAAGGCAGGGGTTATTTCCCCTTCAGTGGAGAACAGCCGTCCCAACCCACACTAGAGCTTTTATTTCTCACAGCAGCAGGTTGTTACATCCACTTACAGTGGTCACTCACTGTCTCCACCACCAACACTCTCTTTCTACCTCTCTCTTTGTTCTTATTTATTTCTTCTACTCAGCAGGCATAAATGTGACTATAGGTAAAAAGGATCCAGGAATCTGAGAATGACTAAAGAAATTGCTTTGCAGTTGGTATGTCCTTCATAGTTTAAAGACAGCATATGCCACAATTTTGTTGCACTAATACATATTTTAACCCATTAATTCCAAAAATTCTATACATTTTGAATGATTTGCACATGTGAATACCTATGATTACTAATGATATCACACTGAAATAACACTTTGCTTTGTTTTACAAATTAGATTTCAAATCCCAGACAAAAATAAATATCATTCTTGTTCAGTTCAGCTCTAGCTTGTGTACTAATTAATTTATACTGCTTTGTACTTTGCATTATGTACTATAAATGAAGATGCAAAAGCCTCTAAGTCCATCTGACGTTTTTCTTTAAAATAACCATTTTTGTCAGGCTCCTATGTATAGGTTTCTACCTAAGTACTGGTACTTTTGAATGGGCTAAGGCTGGGATTTAGTTGGTTTGAAGTGAAAGTATTTCATGAACTTAAGCTATATGCAGAGAGCCTTCACTCACTATTCGTTATCTCATTTTTGACCGAAGTGGCTTTTAGAGGCTTTTGCATCTGAACTCTTCAAATACTGTTGCTTCTTATGACAAATTGCTTTTGATGTTCCTCATTTGTAAGTTGCGGATAAATGAAAAAATTAAAATAAATGCATCAAATAAAACAGAATGCTGACTATGTTTTACGGCATCTGTTTTATATGTGTATTTTTGTTTGCGTATGCACGTGAGTCAGTCTTCCCAAGTGGCATACTATAGTCTAATCAACTCTCTCCTTAAGTCATGCAGCCAAAGTGTTGTTTGTGTTGTTGTGTTAAAGAGTAACAATGTGAGACTAATGGTGGTGTTAATGAAGACTGAGAACACTGTAACGAGTGTGGGGCGACTCCTGAAGATCAATCTCCCTCCCTGCTGCAAAAGAGAATGACAGACCATTGATTAGATAGATGCGAGAACAAGTGATTAAGGAGTAGTGTGACCACACACAAACAAACACATGCACACACACCTACCAAAACTCAGCAGCACATATTTAGTCCCTTTGGTGAAAGCGTTCATGAGCAGTTAGTGTAATATGTTCTTCATCGCTCTTTAAACTGATTAGATAACATCCTAGCACAAGGATATATATATATATATATATATATATATATATATATATATATATATATATAAATACATTAAATACATTAAATACAAAGTCTTTGTTCTTTAGTTTGTGTTGCATTCATATTTCAGTCAAACTGCAACGGAGTTTGTGTGACCCACCTTTTCAGGGGTCTCGGTCCTCTTGTTTGATGCGCACCAAGGTTTGGATGGCAGCGTTCACACTTTTTCAAATGAACCGCACAAAGGACCAGTGAGCTACTGACAAAGTGCAAATTAAAGTGACCAAAAATGACCAACGCAATCTACCAAGAGCAGTGCAAATTAGCTCCTAGTTTTTGGGCGGTAAATAATTGCACAAATACCAGTAAATTGACGAGTGCAAACCTTAGACAATCACCTTGCAGGATTCATTTAAATACTCTCCTCCCTTAAATTTTGCATCTGAAAGGGAAACTCCTACAAATGTGCAATAAGGTCAGTCGCACATCCTCGCTTATTCAGCACAATTTTTTCACTGCGTGTCTGTAGTAAATCCTGACAGTAGCTTTTTAACACCAAAAGAGGGTTTTCATTGGCGCAAGCTGTTAGTATGACGCTTTCACACTAGCACTTTTGGTGTGCATCTGGGTTTGATCAATTGGTTCAGAGTTTGGTTTGTTTGTTGGTGTGAAAGCACCCTAACAGAGAAATCACACCAGAGCTGGTTTTAAAGGGGTCATGACAAGAGAAATCGAATTGTCCTTGATCTTTTGGCAAAGGTCTTTGTATCATTAATACATCCTGCAAGTTCTGTAACTTAAAACATCCTCTTCATCAATAAAAAAACTAAACAAAAAGCATTTATATAGTCAAGCTGTAAAAAGGCTTTGTTTGGATCCAAGGTGACGTCACAGGGGCACAATCATTTGTATACGACTTCCTCTGGAGCAAGACAATAACAGCTACTTTTACATTATCGCATTGTTGTCCCTGCCTACTGGTGTTCAGTCGATGAGCAGCGGGTGGATCTAAAGTAGTTGTTTATGAAAAGATTGTGATAATAGCAAGATTGCGATGCCATGAAGACGTTGTGCTGTTTCTGGTTGTGGAAAAACATCATCTTTGCATAAGCTGACGAAGGATTCCGATGTCAGAGAAAAATTTATTCCGTTTATTTTTATCGGACATCCCAGTCATGTCAGATCTGACTTGTGTGTTTGTACCTTACATTTTACCAGCGTCTGTTTTGAGAACAAGTCGCAATATGATACTGGCTTTTCCCTAAAACATTTGCTCAAAGATCAGGCTGTGCCAACTGTTCTGGAACCAGCAAGGACCCCACAAACTGTAAGTAACTTATTTCATTTTAAAACCAGTAAGGACAGTTAAATTCATAATGAATAATCCTATAAATCCTTATTATTCAAAGAACGCTCTCTTTATAATGGCTAAATCTGTCGGTCACGCAGGCTCAGCGCAAGTTTATCTGGACACTTGCCAAGCTTACTTAATTTACTACACTTACTTTACTTACTTACTACACTTCCCATAACACCTGATGTACTCGTTACATCATAAGAAGAATGGCATCAACGCTAATTTTAGTCTCTCTGTTTATCCCGAGGTTTACTGCAGTCAGCCGGATCCGGGCCGTATCCAGATCAGATGGTGGACCAGCGCCTGGACATGACCAACGCATCCCTGAAATGTCTGCAGAGAGCATGTCAAATAAACTCCCCCGTAAATGCTGCATCGACACGACATCCTCATTAAACCCGTCTTCGGCGTGACGACTCCAATCTTTCGAATAATCTTATGAATATCTATTTACCTAATATGAATTAAGACCTGCTATGTTGCCAGAATTATATTCATACACTGTTTGTTCGTCGGCCAGAGGAGAACTGGCACCCCGACTGAGCCTGGTTTCTCCCAAGGTTTTTTTCTCCATTCTGACCCTGAAGGAGTTTTGGTTCCTTGCCACCGTTGCCTCTGGCTTTTGGCTTGCTCAGTTGGGGACACCTAAATTTCATCTATATTACCGATCTGCCCGCATTGACACTATATGATACTTGAAATTAGCTGGATAACATCACCGTTTCACCAGAACGGCTGTACAAATTCTGTTGCATTATTTTCCTGTTAACAATGTGAAGCTGCTTTGAAACAATTGGACTTGTTAAAAGTGCTATATAAAAAAAGGTGATTTGATTTGATTTGATATTTACATTGTGTTTGCATTGTTAGTTATGGTGAAAGCATTTTGCGAGAGTGCGAAATTGCGTGGCAATGACGAGATCACTGCGTTCACGTGAACAGACTGTCTGTCATGTGCTCAAAGCTCATCATTCACCTTCCATGTGATGGGAATAAATGTAAATATAATGCAATAATCATGATTTTCACGATTCGTTAATTTCGACAGCTGTAATAGTAAAAATGTAGTAAAAGTATTCGAGAGGGTTCCACGGTAATACTTATGTCATATGCAAAGATGTCAGCCAATCACAGCAGTGGGCATTTACATTGTTTACAAATCTCACAGCAGACACGCCCCTTCAAACAGAGGGTTCAAATCAGAGGGCTAAAATCAGGATGGAAAATGGCCATTTATTTCTAAATTATGACAATTGTTTTGATGTAATAATCATGTTAACATTATAAGTGCACCTCTGGAAACAGGAAAAATCCAGTTCATGACCCCTTTAATTAAACCTGCCAAGAATGCCCTTACATTCAAAAATGCCTAACAGGAACAGAAATTATGTGAAAGAGAGAAAAAAGGAGGAATAACGAGCTGGCCACTGTGAGGATGCTTTCTGTGTATGTACACTCACCTAAAGGATTATTAGGAACACCTGTTCAATTTCTCATTAATGCAATTATCTAATCAACCAATCACATGGCAGTTGCTTCAATGCATTTAGGGGTGTGGTCCTGGTCAAGACAATCTCCTGAACTCCAAACTGAATGTCAGGATGGGAAAGAAAGGTGATTTAAGCAACTTGGAGCGTGGCATGGTTGTTGGTGCCAGACGGGCCGGTCTGAGTATTTCACAATCTGCTCAGTTACTGGGATTTTCACGCACAACCATTTCTATGGTTTACAAAGAATGGTGTGAAAAGGGAAAAACATCCACTATGCGGCAGTCCTGTGGGCGAAAATGCCTTGTTGATGCTAGAGGTCAGAGGAGAATGGGCCGACTGATTCAAGCTGATAGAAGAGCAACTTTGACTGAAATAACCACTCGTTACAACCGAGGTATGCAGCAAAGCATTTGTGAAGCCACAACACGCACAACCTTGAGGCGGATGGGCTACAACAGCAGAAGACCCCACCGGGTACCACTCATCTCCACTACAAATAGGAAAAAGAGGCTACAATTTGCACAAGCTCACCAAAATTGGACAGCTGAAGACTGGAAAAATGTTGCCTGGTCTGATGAGTCTCGATTTCTGTTGAGACATTCAGATGGTAGAGTCAGAATTTGGCGTAAACAGAATGAGAACATGGATCCATCATGCCTTGTTACCACTGTGCAGGCTGCTGGTGGTGGTGGTGTAATGGTGTGGGGGATGTTTTCTTGGCACACTTTAGGCCCCTTAGTGCCAATTAGGCATCGTTTAAATGCCACGGCCTACCTGAGCATTGTTTCTGACCATGTCCATCCCTTTATGACCACCATGTACCCATTCTCTGATGGCTACTTCCAGCAGGATAATGCACCATGTCACAAAGCTCGAATCATTTCAAATTGGTTTCTTGAACATGACAATGAGTTCACTGTACTAAAATGGCCCCCACAGTCACCAGATCTCAACCCAATAGAGCATCTTTGGGATGTGGTGGAACGGGGGCTTCGTGCCCTGGATGTGCATCCCACAAATCTCCATCAACTGCAAGATACTATCCTATCAATATGGGCCAACATTTCTAAAGAATGCTTTCAGCACCTTGTTGAATCAATGCCACGTAGAATTAAGGCAGTTCTGAAGGCGAAAGGGGGTCAAACACAGTATTAGTATGGTGTTCCTAATAATCCTTTAGGTGAGTGTAGTGCAATTTGATAATGTGCTTAGAAAAGTGCTTTCAAACAAGGTTGACTTGTCATCCGTCAATAATTTGGAAAATGTGTAATATAAGTATTATATACAGTTCTATACTCAACAAACCTGCCTACCAGACTTTTCTTTCGAACAAATGCATCCATCTCAATAGAGAAAGCATTAGAAATTCAAAGGGCACTGAGGTCTGCTTTCTGATGACCAGTCTTTCAAAAGAACGTATGAGTTTTGAACAGAATTGGTCCTGTGAATCACAAAGTAATTTAGTCTGACAGAATTTCATTCAAAGAAACACTGAGGTGGGTCTTGGAGGTCAGTGTCTGAGGACATTTTGACCTTGTCCCAATTTTGTTTCATTCAAACATAAAAAACTATGTGTAAACTTTTTCTTTGAAAAAACTACTCTAGTGTCTACTCGAGCCACTAAAACACTCGAGATGTACCAAAACTTCAGTGGAGACAGACCTGAAGACAGAAAGTCCATCTCATATTTATGAAGACATCTGAGAGCAAAAGAGAAGTGGTCCATCATTTATCCTTGCTGTGAGGGGAATGTTACGTGTTGCACTGCGGTATTGAAACATTCAAAGTCATGTAACAAAGTCTTGACGCACCAGGCGAATCTTTGAGTCTCACCAACCGTCTCATGAATTATTAATCCCCCCCCAGGTAGCATCACTGACAGTGATCCACGCCCCCTCCCCCAACAAACACACAATCATACACACACTCAGCTTGAGAAAGATTTAAGGTGAAAGTAAGTGCTGCTTCACTTCTCCTTCGAGCTTCTCTGATAGCGCTCCACTTCTGACTTCTTTCCACGCATCAACCACTCCAAGCCACTCAGAGTGACAGAGGAGACGTTTTTAATGCCTCTCACACTTGATTTACTCTGCGATGACTTTCCCTGAATGGCTGTTCTCAAATATATTTGGTAAATAAGGAGTGAGAACATCAGCTTTGGAGTGTGCTCTGATCTTTGTCTTTGTACTGTACATGGACTTCCTGTCCCATCAAGAAAACAAAAAGTTTTCTTTTATTAATTTATAATTGTTTGAAATCCCAGACAGCAACATAGTGTCTGCCCAGATCTGGGCCACATCTGGTAGGCTACATGTGGATTCAATGCGGGTGTGGGCCGGATCTGGGCTGACACTATGTTGCTGTCTGGGATGAATGAAGATGCCAAAGTGGACATAACATCAGTGGCCCCTTTTACATGCACATCATTTTCTGATTAAGGGGTCATTTATTTATATATATATATATATATATATATATATATATATATATATATATATACACACACACGATCAAGCATAACATTATGACCACATTGCTATGACCACAGCGCTGACCCGTTAAATCACTAGAATTCCACTAGACCCCTGGAGGTGTGCTGTGGTATCTGGCACCAAGATTTCAGCAGCAGATCCTTTAAGTCCTGTAAGTTGTGAGGTGGGGCCTCCAAGGATCGAACTTGTTTGTTCGGCACATCCCACAGATGCTCGATTGGATTGAGACCTGGGGAATATGGAGGCCAAGTCAACACCTCAAACTCATTGTTGTGCTCCTCAAACCATTCCTGAACCATTTTTGCTTTGTGGCAGGGCGCATTATCCTGCTGAAAGAGGCCACAGCCACCAGGGAATAATGTTTCCATGAAAGGTCTGCAACAATGCTTAGGTAGGTGGTACATGTCAAAGTAACATTCACATGGATGGCAGAACCCAAAGTTTCCCAGCAGAATATTGCCCATAGCATCACACTGCCTCTGCCAGCTTGCCTTCTTCCCATAGTGCTGTGGTTCCCAAACTGGGGTACGTGAGGTGACAGAGGGAGTACGTGAACAAAATGTACGCATAGTTTTAATTTAATTTAATTCTTCCCCACCTTAAATAACAAGCATGTATTTCTAACAGGTCCACATCCGTAAATACATGACATACAATCAATACTACATCCAAAATACCACATCTTTTGTGGTAAAAAATCTGAACTCAAAATTCAAAACTGTCTGCATCCATTTCCACATAAGCAGCATGTGAGTATGCTGCCAAAGTAGCTAATCTAAAACTTACTACATTACTGCTGTTCTCCACAATGTACCTGTTGATTTATTACTTAGCCTACTAGCATGAAGAACAAATAGCCTGGCACAGAAGGTGCATAAAAATCGATTTAAGATTCAAACTATCCGATACTGAAACATAGCTACCCTTTGTGAGTTCTTGTTTTTAATGTGGATAATATATTATACAAGCAAGAATGCAAATCCAAATTTCTGAACGATTCAACAGTTGTTTTGCAACAAAATAATAGTTCCAACGAACGCCACAGCAGTGTTTCGTGAACAAATCTGTGTTTTGAACGACTCTTTTGTGAAAGTCATTGATTCAATGATTTATTCATAAATATAGCAACTTGCTCTGAATGAATGACTCGATGACTCACACCTTAAGACAGCACCGCCACCTACTGACAGGTTTAGTATTTAAAAGAATCACTTTTCATGTTTTTATTATCATTGCATATTCTCTATTGAACATTGTTTTTATTTAAAACATTATGAATGTTGTAAAGGTATTTATAAATATATATTTTTTTAAATGCACTGGAAAATGAATTTAGGGGGCAAATATTGTCCTTTAATGGAAAAAAAGGTGTGACTGCAGTCTACAGTAAGTGGAAGACAGGGGGTACGCAGAAGGATGGTAAATGCCACCTTCTTCCATTGCTCCATAGTCCAGTTCTGATGCTCACATGCTCACTGTTGGCACTTTCGCCGTTGGACAGGGGTCAGCCTGGGCACTCTGACTGGTCTGTGGCTATGCAGCCCCATACACAATAAACTGTGATGCACTTTGTATTCTGACACCTTTCTGTCAAAACCAGCTTCTTGAGCAATTTGAGCTACAGTAGTGGTTTGATCGGACCACACAGGCCAGCTTTTGCTCCCCACGTGCATCAATTGGCCACCCATGACCCTGTCGTTGGTTCACCTCTGTTCCTTCCTTGGACCACTTTTGATAGATACTGACCACTGCAGACCGGGAACAAGAGCTGCAGTTTTAAAGATGCTCTGACCAGTCGTCTAGCCATCACAATTTGGCCCTTATCAAACCCGCTCAAATCCTTACGCTTGCCCATTTTTCCTGCTTCTAACAAATCAACTTTGAGTACAAAATGTTCACTTGCTGCCTAATATATCCCACCCACTAACAGGTGCCATGATGAAGAGATAATCAGTGTTACTCACTTCACCTGTCATAATGTTATGCCTGATCGGTGTATATTCTAATTCAAAACTTCAATGTACACAACTACTATATGTTTGGGTAAGTATTACATGTGGAAAACTATGTGAAAACATAGCATAATATTTATAGCATTATATTTAGATCTACTCCCATTGCATAAAAGGTTGCTGAGCATTGTAGCCAATCACAGTCATGCAAGTTGAACCCATGAATGATGAATACTCATAACTTTTCATTCATTGAGGTTCACATAAGATTTATTGAGCAGTGTGCATAGGCTGTCATTGATTATAAGTGAAGTTTAGGTAAAAGTTCTGAGTGAGAGTGCAGTCCGTGAGCTCGGACTGTGTCTGGCGGCTCAGCCGATTATAAAGGGAGTATTTTTTTATCACTTTGATCTCTATTATTTAATAAAATCCTGGAAGTAGAAAACTAATTGTTTTGGCTGCTTTATTTCAATAAAAGCTGTTCACTTTCGAGAAAAATATTGACGCGCGATCATGTGTTGACGCTTATGGGAACACTTTTAACATAACTCTGTGTCTGAGTCACGTGTAATACATGCCAAGCAATTGGCTTAAGACCAACAGTCAGGTGACGCAACGCTGTGCATGATCAAGTCTATAAATAACACCTGCGCAAAAGCGTCACCAGCTTCTTGTCTTCAGAAGCCGCTTTGTCTGTCACTGTGTGTGCAAAACTGCCTGTCTCTGTCTGTTTAGAGCAGGAGTTCAAAAAAAGTGTAAGTTTAGGAGATGTGTTTTTGCCATGCCCTGATCGATTCCTGTGGACGACGGACACAAATTTTGTGTTCTTTGTTTAGGAGTGGAGCACGCTCAATCATCTCTCGAAGGAGCTGCTTGTCCTCAATGGAAGCATTTTATACTGGGTAGGCTCTGCTCCCACCACGCATTCTTTAATGATGAAGAAAACTTTGTCTCTGCACCCCATGGTTTTGGTTCCACGTCTGCTGAGGCAGCGCATAGACTTAGATCATGGGGGTCGCAGATGGAGTTGTTAGAGGAGTATGAGATGGGCCCAGCCCTTTCTCTCATTCTGCGATTTTTCGACTATTGTGGGATTCAGTGTGATTTCCTAGAGTAGAAGAGACGCCTGTGGGATATCTCTCTTGCATCAGCTTCATCATTGAAGAGGCCAGCCTTGCCTTCTAGGCCTTGCAGAATTACTTCTGTGCTGGTCACAAAGGCCTACGAGGCAGCAGGTCAGCAGTTCTTTTTTCTTTTTCTCCTTTTCGCTGCAAAGCAGTGCATGGACGATTTGGATCACAAGTTTCTGTAGTCTATATTTTTAATAACAATTTCAGTCTCATGCAAGAACTCTGGTCTGACGCACGCGTGATCTTGTGTTGTTTACTCGTCACATCTCACGCATGTTTGGTTGTGAAACGTAGTTTGCGCACCGGAGAGAGTTGTTGGTGATTCTTCCTATTGTAAAGTCATGCAGTGTGAAACCTCCTGTCGCCGATCCATCGTGCAGTGTGAACACAGCAGTGACTGAATGCTACCCCAGATAGTCATGCAGTGTGAAAAGAGCAGTGATCCGATGATTTTGAAAATCACAGTCTTGAACTCGGCATAAGAAGAAGAAATCCTGATGTGCTATGCCACTATAACCTGAGTAAGGTTAGGCCAGGAAATTTCCATCCGGCAGCTGCCAACGTAATACTGTTAGGCTTGCTGCACATGAGTATTGGTCAGGGTTGTATTGGAAGTGTTGTCAGATGCTCCCTTCGAACCCTTAGAGTCAGCATCAGAGAAGCTTCTGACTCTCAAGGTGGCTTTGCTTGTAACTATTACCTCTCTAAAAAGGGTAGGGGACTTGCAGGTCCTGTCAGTCGCCTCCTCCCGGCTGGATTTCACTCCTGGATTGGTCAAGGCAATATTGCACCCTAGGCAGGGTTATGCCATACTTCAAGTATGTCTGCGGCTTCAGACAAGTAAATCTGGTGACATTCTTATGCAGGTGTTATTTATAGCCATGGGTTGCATTTCCCAAAAGCATTGTAAGCCTAAGTTCATCATAGAGACCATTGATGGCAATTGTTCTACAATCAACTTAAGCTTATGATGCTTTTGGGAAACGCAGCCTTGATCACGCACAATATTGTGTCACTGACTGCGTCCTTGGCCAATGGCTTGGCGGGTACTACACGTGACTCAGACACAGGCTCACACTGAAGCTGGTAAAATGAGACGCTGCGTTGCCATGCTTTAAGTATATGCGCAACTTTTCAGACAAGTGAACCTAATGATGCTCTCATGCAGGTGTTATTTATAGACTTGACTATGTTGTGCATAGTCAAGTCTATAAATAACACCTGCATGAGAGCATCACTAGGTTCACTTCAACATTGCATCACCTGACTGTGCCCTTGGCCAATGACTTGCCGTGGTACTACATGTGACTCAGACACCGGCTCACACTAAAGGTGTTCCCATGACACGTTCCCAGTTTATTTTAATAATTTGTGCTGGGACTACATGAATCATTTTGTTGCCATTAACTGAAACTGGGCAGGGGCTTTATAGTTCACAGGATGCTTTCCATGAAAATTGATGTGTTAAGAAATTGCATGCACTTGTTACATGCACATAATCTATAAGTACCTTACACTTATTTATGTTTCATGTCACCTCTAAATAATAGGGCCTATGCTTATAATAGCCTAGTGAAAAAAAAAAAACTAAAATTCCAAATAGGTTTTAAAAAAATATTATTATATACTGTATATAAATCTAAACTTTTCCCCATTATGAACGGATGTTATTTATCGACAGTGCATACTTTCAGCATTTGCTGTCAGCAATGCTAAACCACACCCCAGCAAATGACAAATTGGTCATTGCACAGGTGTAGTCAGAAGTTAAGAAGAGACACTCTTGAATAACACAAAAACTTGAAAAGTTTTTAAAGAGGTGCATATCTGAAACCATCATGCCCACAGCCTATCATTATCGATAATCTGACTGACATATGATCTCAATCGTTGCTCTCATTTGGTTCTTTTTCTTTTCCGTCATGAAGAACAGCGAGATGACTCAGAGGAAGTAGCAACAGGAAAGAGATGAGTGGCAGAATGAGTATTGGGAAAAGCATAATGGTGTGTCCTGCTGTGTGCTTGAGTGCTTGAGTGGATTGTGGCCCTATATATTAAACATAATTTACAAAACACACAAATAGGCTATAGTGCAGTTACACAGATGTCTTTGCTGTAAGAAAGAACCTGACTTCCTTTTTGCATCATCTAGGTAATTCAGGGGCGTTGTAATCACTTTGATCAAGACGGTTCACATAGTAAATGCAGCAGGCTTTGGCCTACTCTTTGATCAGGGAATGTGCAATTCTAGGCTAAGAAGATATTCACGTCTCCTGGGAGAGCATTTCAGTTACTATCAATCCCACCTGAGACATACTACAAAGCAGCTATAGGGAAAGCTATTCTGGATTTATATGTACCTGTTATCTGTAACCGCTCCTTGCTCATTTCCAGGTGTCTAGGTGTGAGATCGAAGACATCAGATGCAGTGAGCTGAAGGATGCCTAGCGCATTTTGGTCTCCTGATTACTAAAGTAGGGAACCGCAGTACAGGGTGCACAGCATGAGCACTTAACAAACATATTTATCACCAAGAACAGTTCATTAATCTTGAGGTAAGGGAAACCGTTAGTGTTTTAATATCTTGCTGCATTTGTTTGTTAATAAAACTAATACATTACATGTTTGATTTAGAGGAATTTTCTAGTCTCGCCACAGGTTTGGAATTCTTCCAGATTAAATAAATGATAAAGATGCAACTCTTCTCATGGAAAATCGATATATTACTTAAGAAACACTCTATATGACTGCCTCAGTCAGAGCGATGGAAAGCAACCTGTCTGTCTAATTTAGGAATCAATCTCCTTCTTTCCTCACACGGGAGAAAGAGGGTTCATTAGATCACCCCATGCCACTCCAAAACTGAGGTGTTTCATATTTATGCAAATGATTTCTGTTTATCAGACTGCCTCAGGCACCATGTCTAAATGAGAAGATGAATGCCATTATTGATGCTCGCAATGCAGGAAAAAATAAAGGGGTGCTGAAAACACATGAATATATTAACTAGGAAAATCTTTGTGGACAATTTAGTTCTAAACACATGTCTAGCCTTTTCCTGTCAGAGTGACAGAGCGCTCTGGAATATGATGAGAAGTTTGTGATTCTATAACTATAGCTATTGTGATTAGTTTGATGTAATTGAGATGATTAGAATTGTTAAAACCAGAATGTATGTTCCTGCCTGCTTTCATTTAAAAATAGTATTCTGATAGAGAGTACCCAGGAGGA
Source organism: Paracanthobrama guichenoti (assembly GCA_018749465.1). NCBI lineage: Eukaryota > Metazoa > Chordata > Actinopteri > Cypriniformes > Gobionidae > Paracanthobrama > Paracanthobrama guichenoti. The sequence goes on along the minus strand of CM031948.1, from coordinate 12,841,232 downwards.
CAGTTGACTGAACATGCCATATATTGTGCAATGTTTGCTCACACTCATCAAAATAGGTCTGTTTTTTGTGTGGGTTTTTTTTTTTTTTTTTTTTTGGAACCACATCTGTAGCCTACATCTTTCTGCACCTTGGGGGGACCATCACATCATCTTTTAGGTTACAGAAGAAGATGAGTAAGATGATTTGGCCACACAGAATCATTTTGATTTATACAAGCCTGTGCAGGGCTGGCCTGAAGCTTTTCCTGGGGTATACTGTCAGTTAAAATGTATTTCCCTCCATCTATCTGTCCATATTTGTCTATCTCTCTCTTTTAGCCTGCACATAGTCACTCCAAACTTAATTTGTGTGGACATGACAGGCATAGACAGGATACTTGAATTATGACAAAGTTGATGATAAAATGGTATTTTGCAGTGGTCTGTTGAACTGCAATATTTTCTGGCCTTGAGCATACTAATGCAAGAATTTTAAAGAATTTTAAATAATTGGGCTGTGTGAAAATCTGTTCAACTTGAATCAATCTTATTGTTTGTCTCCATATCTAACAATGTTGAGAATCTAGTCATTTTCAGAAATGGCAGTGTGTATCATGTTGATGCAAAACAAGTGAATCAAATTTAATTAACCCAAAAAATGACCTTTGAGACAGATAACAACAATACAAAGTCCACTGCATGATTTATGTTCTGTGCCCACTCAGAAAATGATTGCTTCTTTTCTATAATGTACCTTAAAAAGTACAGAAATGTCTGATAATATAGGAATATATACACTCACCTAAAGGATTATTAGGAACACCATACTAATACTGTGTTTGACCCCTTTCGCCTTCAGAACTGCCTTAAATCTACGTGGCATTGATTCAACAAGGTGCTGAAAGCATTCTTTAGAAATGTTGGCCCATATTGATAGGATAGCATCTTGATGGAGATTTGTGGGATGCACATCCAGGGCACGTAAGCTCCTGTTCCACCACATCCCAAAGATGCTCTATTGGGTTGAGATCTGGTGACTGTGGGGCCATTTTAGTACAGTGAACTCATTGTCATGTTCAAGAAACCAATTTGAAATGATTCAAGCTTTGTGACATGGTGCATTATCCTGCTGGAAGTAGCCATCAGAGAATGGGTACATGGTGGTCATAAAGGGATGGACATGGTCAGAAACAATGCTCAGGTAGGCCGTGGCATTTAAACGATGCCTAATTGGCACTAAGAGGCCTAAAGTGTGCCAAGAAAACATCCCCCACACCATTACACCACCACCAGCAGCCTGCACAGTGGTAACAAGGCATAATGGATCCATGTTCTCATTCTGTTTACGCCAAATTCTGACTCTACTATCTGAATGTCTCAACAGAAATCGAGACTCATTGTAATTGTAGCTTCTTTTTCCTATTTGTAGTGGAGATGAGTGGTACCCGGTGGGGTCTTCTGCTGTTGTAGCCCATCCACCACAAGGTTGTGCGTGTTGTGGCTTCACAAATGCTTTGCTGCATACCTCGGTTGTAACGAGTGGTTATTTCAGTCAAAGTTGCTCTTCTAGATTCAAGATTCAAGAGTTTTATTTGACTATGTCACATACACAATTATATACAGAATATACAACCGGCAGTGAAATGTAAACAGGTCCGCTTCATGGACAGTGCAAATTCACAGTTAAAAACACAAGGAGAAATAGAAATTATAATAGAAATAGAATAAAAAGTACTATATATATATATATATATATCTGTAGAATTCTAAATAAATCAAGTAGAAAAAATAAAAATAAAGAAGTGGAATAAAATAAGTGAAATAAACTGTGCAGTGAGTAAACTGTAGACTTATACAGAAATGTATAAATGGTTAACAGAAATGTACAAAGAAGTATAATGTGCAAACAGGTTTATAACAGGTTGTTACACAGTAACAACGAGAACAGAAAGTGCAGTGCAATGTCAGTATATCGATGGTCACATGATGTTAGGTGACTGAGTTCAGGAGTCTGATGGCCTAGGGAAGAAGCTTCTCCTGAGTCTCTCAGTTTTGGCCATCAGGCTTCGGAAGCGCTACCAGATGGCAGCAGCATGAAATGAGGGTTTGCAGGGTGATTAGAGTCCTTGATGATCTTAGTAGCTCTACCTTTGCAGCGTTTGGTGTAGACGCCCTGCAGAGACAGGAGAGCTGACCCTGAGATACGCCGGATAAGCACACGACTCTTTGCAGGGCTTTGCAGTCATGACTGGTGCTGTTCCCATACCACGCTGTGATGCACTGAGTTAATACACTTTCTATCGCCCCTAAATAGAAAGTTTTTCAGGATAGCTGATGAAACCCTGAATTTCCTCAGCTGGCGCAGGTGGTACAGTCTTTGCCTGGCTTTTTTCACCTGTGTCTGAATGTGTGCAGTCCAGGTCAGGTCCTCTGAGATGTTTACACCCAGGTACTTGAAGCTGCTCTACTCTCTACTGGTGACCCGCTGATCATGAGAGGTCCGTTGCTGTCTCTTCCTGAAGTCCACAATCAGTTCTTTGGTCTTGCCAACATTCAGAGAGAGACAGTTGTCCTGGCACCATGATGTTAGTTGCTCCACCTCGTCCAAGTATGCCGTCTCATTGTTGTTGGAAATGAGGCCCAGGACAACAGTATCATCAGCAAATTTGACGATAGAGGTGGAGCTGTGTGTGGACAATCTGCTTGAATCAGCTTGTGATTCAGCTTCTATCAGCTTGAATCAGTCGGCCCATTCTCCTCTGACCTCTAGCATCAGGACCCACAGGACTGCCGTGATACTGGATGTTTTCCCCTTTTCACACCATTCTTTGTAAACCCTAGAAATGGTTGTGCGTGAAAATCCCAGTAACTGAGCAGTCCTCAGACCGCCCATCTGGCACCAACAACCATGCCATGCTCAAAATTGCTTAAATCACCTTTCTTTCCCATTCTGACATTCAGTTTGGAGTTCAGGAGATTGTCTTGACCAGGACCACACCCCTAAATGCATTGAAGCAACTGCCATGTGATTGGTTGATAATTGCATTAATGAGAAATTGATCAGGTGTTCCGAATAATCCTTTAGGTGAGTGTATATTCCTTTAAGTGAATAAAATAAAATAAATGTAAAAATACAGTTGTCTGGGCATGCAGGAAAACCATGAACAAGATAAATATACTGTTGAAAAGTTAATAATCCCTAGAGTAATAATATTTGCAACCTATGCTCATTGGAATATGTACCTCCACCTACATTTAAAAAAAAAAACCCTTACCTATACATGATACAGGCTACAATTCACTGCCATTTCCAGCTGAAGTGAACACTAGCAAAACACCAATGACTTTTATTTCTTTTCACACAAATTATGATTACAGGGGCAGATACAGTGTTTGACGGAGATGAAGTGCTTGAGCTTGTGTTACGCAATGTCTGCTTTGTGTCTTTGAACCCAGTGTCAAAGCCGTTTGAGATATATAGAAACATATAGAGGAACCTATTTACCATTATTTGATATTTAGTTATACAACTGTATGATCAGGACCTTAACTGATTAGTTACACAAATGGATGTTTCAACAACAGACACTTTAAGGTTCCAGGGGTTGATTTTTATTAAAACTAACATACTGTAACATACCCACATTGTTTCTTTTTGTTTGAGTTTTCTTTTTTGTTAAATTTTGTTAAAATGAACAATTGCCTTGGAAACTTTAATACCATGACTTCATTTAATTTTTTATATTTTTAACTAAATATCACATAATTGTAAATAGGTTTCTCTAGATGTGTGGCATTTGCATAAATAGAAAATAGCTTCCTGGTAAATCTGCTTCTCAAATAAAGCTGTTCTTAGCACTCCCAAGACTGACATGCACCTGCACACTAACAGCACCCAGGTGCATCTTCTACATCTTCTGACAATCCATCCCCTCTTGCAGTCCATCTGCACTTCTACAGGCACCTTGTGCTGTAAATTGTAAGTCATTAAGTGAGTCATGCCTGCTCTGCTTTCACGGTCATGGGGAGGAAAGCATATGCTCATGAAAAGTTTCCAGATCTGTAACCTCTAAAGGAGAGATTCTGGCTGCAAGCCCCCAGATACTCCCAGTGTCCTGTCTGGTAATGGCTTTGACACTGGGTTCAAAGACACAAAGCAGACATTGCATAACACAAGCTCAAGCACTTCATCTCCATCAAACACCTATGAAGCCAAACCAATCACAGCAGTTGTGAAACCCAGACAATAAACAGTATAGTCCACTAGTTCTACAATGGTTACAGAAGCAAGCAAATCAAACAAATGCTAAATCAAGCACACAGAGTGCTTTTGAAATGCTCTTGAACAACAATATATCTGTCACTGTTAAACGTCTTCTCAAACATGTCCCTGTTAGACCCCAAAATCATTTTTCAGATAAATGCATCTCTAGTCTTGACCTATTATTAAGCAAAAAAAAAAGAAAAGAAAAGAAAAAAAGAGTGAGGGACAGGTTGGAAGGAGGAAGAGAGCACAGCATAAATATATCTGTGGAAGATGTCATTAAGCTGTTGCGTTTATCGACCAGAATAAACCAAACCCGTTCATGGTCCATTTTTTACTTGAAGCACTTTGTGCTGCATTTCAGAACAGACAGTCAGATTCTACTTACTGTATTGGAAATGTGAAATTTTCATGAGTCTTTGAAAGATTCAGGCACATAGCCGATAGCAAACTGCTAAAGCATTGTTAAACCACAATGGATTTCATGTGTCTCAATAGTTGTTGATGTTTAAATGGATAACCCTTCTGAATAATCCAGCATTGCTGGTCACCAGCATAAGATACAATATATTGCCAAAAGTTTTGGGACACCTGCCTTTACATGCACATGAACTTTGATGACATCTAGTTCTTAGTCCGTAGTGTTTATGATGTAGTTGGCCCACCTTTGCAGATATAACAGCTTCAACTCTTCTGGGAAGGCTTTCCACAAGGTTTAGGAGTGTGTTTATGGGAGTTTTTGGCCATTCTTCTAGAAACGCATTTGTGAGGTCAGGCACTGATGTTGTATGAGAAGGCCTAGCTCGCAGTCTCTGCTCTAATTCATCCCAAACGTGTTCTATCGGGTTGAGGTCAGGACTCTGTGCAGGCCAGTCAAGTTCCTCCACACCAAACTCCCTCATCCATGTCTTTATGGACCTTGCTTTGTGCACTGGTGCACAGTCATGTTGGAACAGGAAGGGCCCATCCCCAAACTGTTCCCACAAAGTTTAGCACATTAAATTGTCCAAATCTGAAGCATTAAGAGCTCCTTTCATTGGAACTAAGGACCATGCCCAACCCCTGAAAAACCCCACACCATAATCCCCTCAACCAAACTTTACACTTGGCACAGTGAAGTCAGGCAAGTACTGTTCTCCTGGCAACCGCCAAACCCAGACTCGTCCATCAGATTGCCAGACAGGGAAGCGTGATTTGTCACTCCAGAGAACACTTCTCCTCTGCTCTAGAGTCCAGTGGCGACATTCTTTACACCACTGCATCCAACACTTTGCATTGCACTTGGTGTTGTAAGGCTTGGATGCAGCTGCTCAGCCATGGAAACCTATTCTTTGAAGCTCTCTACGCACTATTCTTGAGCTAATCTGAAGGACACACAAAGTATAGAGGTCTGTATCTATAGCATGTGTTGACCCCGCTCTATGATTTTAAGTGGCCTACCATTTCGTGGCTGAGTTGCTGTTGTTCCCAATTGCTTCCACTTTGTTATAATACCATTAATAGTTGACCATGGAATATTTAGAAGTGAGAAAATTTCACAAATGGAATAGGATGCTGGTTTACTGGTCACCATTATGGGAAGTGGAAGTGCTGGTGGACCAGCTACACCGGCTCAGTTTTCATACAATTCATACCGGTTTATTCTGTTATTCTTCTGTATTTTCACAAACTCTTGATCTAAGGGGTTTGACTCTCTCTCTCTATGTCTGTTTCCATACTCAGCGGCTGGGCTTCAGTGCTGGGTCATTGACTAAAACAGACACCCAGTTTTCACAGCATGCTGTTCTGACTGTTAAACAACCACTGTAGGGAGAAAGCCATTGATTTTCTGTCACAGAAACACACAAACAGCATCATCTCAACACCCTGATGACTGATGGACACTCTCGGGTGCCCGAAGGCTGGTGTGCAGAATCATATACACCTGTATGTACACATACGCAAAGGTACACAGAAATGGATGTGGAAAACTGCTCAATCATTTGGTGTCCCCCACTATTATGATATCTGATTTACCATTGTCTCCTGTTACTGCAAACTGTGGAATCTTTTGTCTACTGAAAACCTCTGAAACACCAAACATATGATAATTTGACATTTTATGCTCACATGCAAACTGATCTATATTGACATTTGCCATGAAATGTTACGCAAATATGGGCACAGCCAGACCATCCATATCAATGCAACTGTAGATTCAATTAAATTTCTCATGAATAAAACTGATCTTAACCCAAGATGACAACACATGGCTTCAAGCCCCAAGCAAATTAGAGGTTGTTAAAACACATAATAACTTGCAATTACCTTCATAAATTATGCCTATGGGCAAAGGCAACACACAAAGGGATAAAAAGGAATGTGTGTGTATTCCTTTTCAAATATAAATATATATGCAAGCAAATTTGTGACACTGACGGAACTCCTTTTTGCAAATGGTCAGATTTCTGGTTATTTCAGGTTTTGAGGAGTCTTCTCAAGAGTTAGATATAGTAAGCTTGTTCACATCAGTGCTTTTGCTAACCCAAAAATCCCCGGCTTATCATCATTTTGCTTTCCTTGCTTGGCTGCCGTTCTTCCACGCCTTCAAACGTTCATAAAGCCAGTAAAGATCCTGGTGGGAAATGCTCCTAATCCAATCACAAGTTGTACACTAGACCCAAGGCAAATACTTAGTGAGCTCACTATCAGGTGTTTTTCTTCAAGAACATCTGCTACAAGGTATTTGGGGGTTTGATTTTTGCTCTGAAACTGGATAATTTAGAGGCCGAGGGTTTGTCTAAACCAGCTCCCTAGTTTAGTTATCAGAGCACTGGCTAGAAAGCCATTTCTAGTGCTTTTCTATTGTCAGAATTCTTCCAGGCTACTGAAATGTTCACCTCAGAATTCACCATAAAAAAGCTTATGGGATTGAATTCCTGCCGAAAGTACTATGTCACGGATCAAAAATAATGAGCGTGAATCAAAAATTTAAAAAAACATGTAAAATATATTGAACAAACTGAAGAAAAAAATATGTGAAATTATCAGAATAGCAAGCAGCGGATCACGGGTCTAAATATAATACACATGAATCAAAACTTTACTACATTAAAATTATATTGCACAAATATATATAAAAAGAGAGCACAAAAGCACAGAGTAATAAAACCAAGGAACACTAATTTTAAGAACACGTAAACATAAGATTTGTGTGATATAATTGTTATTGTGTTTAAAGTTTTGATTCATGTTTGTTATTTTTAAATGCGCTTTTATATTTTTGATTCACACTTATTTTTTCATCCATGACCACAATACATTCGTTGGGAATTTAATCCCATAAAAGCTATTCACTATGTTCTTAGAAATGTCATCCTGTCTTCAAAATGTATATACAAAAGATACTAAACTTAACCACTACAACAACTACCTTACTAACTATTAATGAGCAGTAAATTGGGAGTTGAGAATTGAGGCAAAAGTCATAGTTAATAGTGAATATGTGTTCCCCAAACTAAAGTGTGACCATATACTTGATTATACACTCACCTAAAGGTTATTAGGAACACATGTTCAATTTCTCATTAATGCAAATTATCTAATCAACCAATCACATGGCAGTTGCTCACATCCAGTATGCGCGGCAGTCCTGTGGGCAAAAATGCCTTGTTGATGCTAGAGGTCAGAGGAGAATGGGCCGACTGATTCAAGCTGATAGAAGAGCAACTTTGACTGAAATAACCACTCGTTACAACCAAGGTATGCAGCAAAGCATTTGTGAAGCCACAACACACACAACCTTGAGGCGGATGGGCTACAACAGCAGAAGACCCCACCGGGTACCACTCATCTCCACTACAAATAGAAAAAAAGAGGCTACAATTTGCACAAGCTCACCAAAATTGGACAGTTGAAGACTGGAAAAATGTTGCCTGGTCTGATGAGTCTCGATTTCTGTTGAGACATTCAGATGGTAGAGTCAGAATTTGGGCGTAAACAGAATGAGAACATGGATCCATCATGCCTTGTTACCACTGTGCAGGCTGCTGGTGGTGGTGGTGTAATGGTGTGGGGATGTTTTTCTTGGCACACTTTAGGCCCCTTAGTGCCAATTGGGCATTGTTTAAATGCCACGGCCTACCCGAGCATTGTTTCTGACCATGTCCATCCCTTTATGACCACCATGTACCCATTCTCTGATGGCTACTTCCAGCAGGATAATGCACCATGTCACAAAGCTCGACTCATTTCAAATTGGTTTCTTGAACATGACAATGAGTTCACTGTACTAAAATGATCTCAACCCAATAAAACCAGATCTCAACCCAATAGAGCATCTTTGGGATGTGGTGGAACAGGAGCTTCAAGAAGTCCTGGATGTGCATCTCACAAAATTCTATCAACTGCAAGATGCTATCTGTAGCGCACTATTTTTAGTATTAGTATTATATTGGTACACAGTATTAGTATGGTGTTCCTAATAATCCTTTAGGTGAGTGTATATCAGCATTGGGGCCCTTTTCAACTTCTTTAGGAAGTTCACAAAGAAACTACCTTAAAATGACCTTGGTGAAATGCAACCTAATACATTTAAGAATTCAATTTAAAAAAAGAAACTAATCATGTCACAATAAGCAGCAAATTGCACAATGAACACTGGCGTTTAATTAGTGATTATGATTGCAGGGGATGAAGGCCAAACACCAGCAGATAATTACAGAGAAACGCAAGAAGCCCTGCAGCACTGCTCAATGGGAGATTTTCACAAAACACAGAGATAACAACAACAACAACAACAACAAAAATATATGTAGATCACAAAGGAAATTATGTTAATTAAAAGTGATAAGGGTTTGATTAATAATGTGTTGATTACGTACAGGATTGAAATTCAGCTATTTGTAAGGGTTTTTGTTTGTTTGTTTTTTTTTTTGCTAGGGAGAACTGACCATTGTGTAGACTGGTTGGGTGTTTCTCTTTTAGAATGTAGAAATTTTCAGTTCATTTTTGCCTATACATGAGTTCCTGTATGTTTGGGGATGTTATTGAATAGTTTGGGTCCAGTTTGCATGTCGTCAGCATTATATTCAGCCAACACAGCATTCAGAACTATGGATAGCTTTTCTCCCCTGATTGAATGGTGGTTCATTATGCATCATTAAAAATATGCTTTGCATGCATAGCAGAGCATTCGTTCAGTCTGTTTTTGAGCGGTCACCTAACACTACAGGTCAAGTTCACTACTGAGTGATCAGTTCATGCAGTTTTTCAGCATCCCCTCACCATATACTGTAATTTATCTTTCCTTTGTTTTCAGTTTGGGTCTGTCAGCTCAAACAATATTTATAATTAATGTTACTATATATTGCAGTACAGCTGGTAAAAAATAAATAAAAACGTATATGATAAAGGGGGAATTAATAACATTTGAGGTGCAGGAACAACTTTTGGACAGATTCCTCATTGTTAGACAAATGGTTTCAGTCAATTTAGTAAGAACAATCCACTCCTGGTGACCATCTATGGCAGTTTTAAAGAGCAAAAAGCAGGGTGAGTACAAAAAGGACAAAGTGTCTGGAAAGAACAGCTGTAAAAGCAAGTGAACAGAGAGACACTTCCATTTTCATTGATTTTCATAAAATACTGAAAATTGCCACTATAAGTAACAGCAATGCATAATCTCTCTGAAGATTGGAAATACTTAAGTTGCAGATTTTAGGTCAGTGTGATCCAACCACCGCAGACGTAAAGGGCTAACACAATCTCAAAACAATTTGTAACTATTTATATTTAGATTTATTGCAAATTAGTATAAATGTGGGTCCCACTTTATATGTAAATATTTTTAACAACTATGTACTAACATTTAAAATTAATAACGCACTTAATGTGTACACACACTATATGGACAAAAGTATTGGGACACCTGACCATTACAGCAGTAACAGGGACATTGCATTCAAACACATAGATATTAATATGGAGTTGATCGCCATATCCCTTCATACTGAACTTTTTTAAACAAATCATGCATTTACATACAAATCACTTCATACAAATTCATACAAAATTTCACACTTGTAAAATAGCAGTAACAATCAGTTTGAAACTGCTTATGAGCTATAAATATTTCACCCACCCTTCAAAACAAAAGGAAAAGTTTACTTACAAACATTTTCTAAACTGTTACACAAAAAAAAAAAAAAAGAAAAAAAAAACATTAATAAAAATAATTAGTAAATTACTGTCAGTTATGTTCTGCTTTGTTCCATGGACTTCCTGTTTTCATTTGTCACATGTTCATTTGTTCTAGTTTGTTCTTGACTGCGCCTTGTGGGTGTGCGGATCCTCCTCATTGTGGGATTCATCGAGGACAACGAGTCCAGAGAGGACTCAATCTCCTGTCCACGTTCCAGAGCCTTGCCCAATCGAGATCACCCTTCCAGAGTCTCGTTCTGTCCGAGACCACCCTTCTAAATTCCGTAGTGATACCTGTCTCCGCCTGACGCCTCAACTCTGGCCAAGATGGCCGCCACCATGCCAGAGCCCCTCGTCTCTGATCCAGATGGCCGCCATGCCAGAAAGCCCTGACTTGTCTCTGGCCAAGATGGCTACCGCCACCATTTCAGTGCCCAAGCCTGAACCAGTGCTGGGTGTCTGGCTAATTGGACTTCTAAGACAGAACCGCTCCAGTCCACTTCCAGAGTCCAGCAACCGTCTCAGTCCAGAGTGGACTCCGCCTCCTGTCTCCCTCTCCACCTCCTCCCCATAATCTGCCTCCTACTCACCTTCTGTCCACCTTCCTTCAGAATGGTGTGTTCGCCATGGGTCTGCCAGTCTGCAGCTACATATGGGCTGGTGGATCCACGGTTTCTGCCTCCCGCCTCCCCGACCAGGACTCCACCTCAGTCCATCGAGCCTTTTTGGTGCTGCCTGCTCTACCTCCCTCTGCTCTGCCATGGACCACCAGTTCCGCCTGCCTCCCTCACCCCCTCCGGACGCTGCCTTGGTCACTCATTGTGCGCCCACGCCCCTTGGGACTCACTCCGCCCGGCTGCGCCTCCTCCATCCCCTGGGCTCAGTTAGGCTCCCTCACTCCTCTCTACTCCATCTCGGGCTTGGCTGGTCTTCGGCTCCACAGTGGCCTGCTGTGTCCCTGCCGCACGCTCTGTTGCCAAAGCCCAGGTCATCGCCAGGCCCCGCCAGATCTTTGGCGTTATGTCGGAGCAAGAAGTTGGCCCAGCGGCCACACTGGCATGGCGTTCACTGGCTCCGCCTCTGTCAGTCAGCCCTACCTCCTCCATGGTTCCTCCCCTCTGTCAGCTCCTCACTAGGTCCTCCATTATAGACTCTACCCTTCTCCTCACTCCTCGTCCTCCTCCTGAGACCCCTCCCTCTGCAGTTGATCCATCTTGCGGTGCAAGGGCTGCACCTTCTGGGAAGGCCGTTATGTCACCGTTATGTGTTGTTCCATGGACTTCCTGTTTTCATCTGGTCACATGTTCCTTTGTTCTAGTGTTGACAGCTGACTTGTCTTGGCATTATGGTCACCATTAAGTTCAGCTGTGTCTTGTAATTATCTTTGTGTTTGCTATTTATAAGTTCTCCCTCTGTTCTTCCAGTCTCTGTCCTGTTCCTTTGCATATGTACATTTAAATGTGGTAGTGTAACTACTGACCTGTTTGACTCATCTGAGTGTCCTATTTCATTGGGGAACTTCACACAGAGATTTGTATTTACTCTCCTGTCTTTGCCCCTTCCTGCCTGCACACACCCAGAGAATTACTCAGAAATGTGACTTTAAAGCTATATAACTTGTTTCCATAGAGGGTTTTTTTGTGTGGGTGAGACCTAATTTCTACCTTTTCTGCTCTTGAGATGTGGTAGGGTTTTGCACCTCGGGCTTTAATTAATTTTGGCCTAAAAACAGTACTGCTTGTACCAGACCAAGTCCAAGCACCCGACAATGTTTAATAATGGAAAAATGGTTGGTGTGCCAGGAGCATGGTCCAAAATGAATCATGGGTGTTTTCTGGGGCATAACGTGCAATAAACCAATCAGTGTGTCATCTCCCTATTCTCCTTATGAGCCAGCTGTGCTTGTAACCATCATAGATTCTGTTAGTTGCATGGCTGAATTTGAGGGAATCTTTTTCACTGTTGCTGCTCCTTTTATGCTTCTGGAGCCTCTGGGAGAGGATTCAAGATCGGTAAGACGGCACAGCTGGAAGTGCCTTTCAAAGATGCCAGGCCTTGCGCTTGCCTAAAGCTCTCACCCGCCTATGCGTGTCACATACCCCTCCCATTGCCTCCACAGGCCGGGGAACTCATGAGGACTGCTCTGACTCCTCAGGCCAGTCCCAGCAGCCGTGAGCACCTGGGGGTAAGGACAGATGAGACGCAGATGGAAAGGCACAAGGAGCGAAGCAGAGACGAGAGAGGAAAAGAAAAATCTTTGGTCCGTTTCCCTGACACACTGCCGCTCAGTCCTCAGCCAGCCGAGAGGCTCTTCCTCACGGTGCCATGCAATGGTACTGACAGCTCCGCTCCTGGCAGCCAGAGAGCGGCTCTCCAGCTGAGGGCAGTCAGGCAGTGAGTCCTGGCCCCTGCTCCTCCTCCCATCATGGCGTGACAGCAACAGCCACTGACAAACGCTGGCGACAGCACTCCACCTCTCTCGATGGCAGCCACCCCACTCCGACCTAGAGCATGGCAGCGAAGCTCTCCATCCCGACTCAGGTCTCGCACTCGCCCCAGCACCGCCTACCACCGGCAGCCACTGCGGTCTTCATTCTCTCCGCGCTGCTTGTCACAAGCAGCACTCCTTTAAATAAATACAAAAGATACTGGCACTCATTGACTTTAGACCAGGTTTCTTGTTGGTCAATGCATGCAGCTGCTTTCACAGTTGCTTCCTAAAAGTATAAGTAATAATATCGTAATGCACAGTGAGTGAGCATGGATCAACCAAGGAATAATACTGAGGTTAAAGGTCAGGTCTCATGAGGAACTAGAAGACAGGTTGGGAGCATCTGCATGTGGCCTGGAGTAGAAGCTGAGCAAATTATGCCTAAAGGTCAGAAAGATCCCAGGGTAGATTGTGTCCAGTCAGGGCAAAGGTAGCCTGGTAGGGTCTGGGTATATGAGCCACTGTAATAGTTTCGGGAGCTCTGAAAGGGAGGACAATTTGTATAAGATATTGGTACACAGTCAAGTAATTATGAGGGAAATGTATTCTCCCATACCAACATAAGGCAAGTACAATCAAGAGATAAATTGCGCTATCAGTAAGATATAAGTTTGATGCAGTCCCATCGAACAAGACTTGCAAGCAAATCACAGCAGAAGATGAAAAGTGACAGCACTACAACACTTGATACTGGGCTCCCATCCCAAATCAGCGGATTAAGTCTTTAAAATTCTTAGCATGGCTAAAAATAAGTTAAGATCTTGCATAATATCAGATATCCAATGGCAGGGGCTGTGTATTAAATCGATTTTTGGATTAGGAGACCACGCGGAGTTATATTAAGTACACGCATGGTTTAAATACTTTCCACATATGTCCAGTGATGACGGTACTTCTTACCATATCAACATTTATTTAGAAAAAATTAAAGCAAAATTAAAATCTTTTTGGAAGATATCACGAATATTCATTTAACCATGAAGTAAAAGTAAATTTTTACTTTTTTTCTCTGTGTTTTTGTGTTTATTTAAAATAAGACAAATCTTGATATTATTGTAATCATATATCTGTTATTTAACAGTTGAGATGGTTCTTTAATGCTGGATCTAACAGCAGAAGACACTGTTTTGAGGTTAAATCCCAGTTCGCAGGTGAGGTGCCGCTTTCTAACAGCTGCCATAGTGAGCCCCCTATTAGAAATATGATATTATATT
>CM031948.1:12815037-12827004 GCA_018749465.1 Paracanthobrama guichenoti | reverse complement strand
TCGCATGGAAAAAAATAAATAGCAAAAGCCAACTGAGCAAACATTCGACTGGTAATTTTAGTATAGACAGTGCCTCCAACCAAATCATTTAAGTTCGCTAGACAAATGTAACGTCACGTCATTAATATTCATGTCATGACAAAAGCTGATATATTGTTTCCCTCCTTTTCCCCCCTGATTTTTAAGAAATATGTCCTGAAGACATCCAGAATTAGTTTTAACAACTACTGAGAATGAAGCTAAATTGTAGCAAATTATTAAATAATTGTCATATAATGCATTTTTGGTGCTTCAGCTTTTGATTCTTTTAGAGTTTCAGTTTTGTTTGTAAGGAACAGTTTCAGTTGGCCTGTTCACACTGAAAGAAAGACTTTAAAACCATACCATGCTTTCATGCCTCTTCCACTAAGTGTGTGTGTGTGCCCTGTCTCAAAGCCAATCCCTGAGCAGGGCAAAGGGGTGGGGGGTTAACAGGTGACAGTGGGGGGCAGAAGGCGGGCCAGGAGAGAACATGCTGGCAGCACAGTTTGAGCTCCAGAGAAATTTTGTCACTCTTGTCACTCTCTCCAAAAACCCTTGAATCAAGCTCACCCCCCTCCCTGCGTCCATCTGGACCCCTGCAGGAGACCAGCCGCGCCCTGAGCTTCGCCTGCATCCCTTCATACACGCACACACACACACATGCATACTTACTGACCACACCCACACACCAGTCATAAACGCAGCTGTCTTCCCCTTCCTCCTGGCAGGTTACCCCCTAGTAGAGTGTCAGTCCACTGTGTTCTCTTCCCCAGCCAGCTGGCAGCTCGTCAGGGGCAGGGCGGCTCTCCGCTCCCTGCTCTCATCACTCGGCAGTGGGGAGGACAGGCTGACTGGCTGGCATATGCTGGATCCGACCTCCACATGCCACTGTGGTGCTCTCCGTCTCTCAGCCCGGCTCAGTGTCCATCAGTCGTTGCAGAGATCACACAATTTACCTCCGCTGTGAGTGTGAAACTGGGGTAGCTGTCGATCAAAACATCCTTTTTCAAAGTTGACGACGGAGTCTAATAGGTACTTGTTTCTGATCTTGCAATGCTTTCTTCAGATTTTAGAGATGGATGTTTCATATTAGCACTGGCAGGCATCCAAATGTCCTACACAAAACAGAATGCCCTGTGTAACCCCTTTTTCTCGTTTTTTTGGTGTTGGTTTTTTTGTAGGGCAGAGTTTTGTATGTATTGCAATGCTATAGACTTCCAGAGGGCAGAGATGTGTGCATATTGCAATGCTATAGACTTCCAGAGGTGATATATCAGTCCAGGTGGGTGGTATTAGAGCAGATTATCGCCCCACCCTTGGCGCTGTTTGCACAGCATACCCACCATGTAAAAGCCAGTTTCGGCATGGTCACGGTAGACCTTTCATCTGCATGACTGGCAGCCGTATTCCACCACAGTTGGGCCTGAGTGAGATATCCAGGTGTAGCCAGGGGAGACTTTCCCTAAATGAAGCCCACAGTGGGGGGATCCCTCGCAGGTGTCTCCCTAGTTAGTGGAAGGCCTGTTTGGCGATGCCGAATGCCCCAAGCACTGCCAGGCTATTTACATCCTCTGTGCATGTCCAATCAGAGTGGGCTTCCAGGGAAACACATTCTGCATCCAGCCTGGTGCTCAGTAGGCACTGCTCTCTGACTGATGTAATTCTCCCAGAGCTTTGCCAGCGAGGAACACACACAAACACTGCTGCAAGATTCCTGCAGTATCAGTGCAAGTACTGGCAAAAGTGAAAAATGAAACATAATCAGTTGATTTGGAAGGTTTCCGTTCACTGTTATCTGTCTTTTTTAAACCATCCGCAGTTCTTAGAACTTAAACAATCATTTGAATATATATATATATGTGTGTGTGTGTGTGTGTGTGTGTGTGTGTGTGTGTGTGTGTGTGTGTGTGTCTTTGTTTTTCTTAAAGGAATAGTTCAACCTAAATTGAAAATGCTTACATAATTTACTCACTATTATGTAGCTCTGAGCGCAGACAAGGCTGCTGTTTTTTTTATATATATATAAAAGTGGACAGTGATTTATACTGCCAAGATCCAAACTTCAAGCACCAGAAAAGTGTTCTGAATGGTTCATATTATATATGATAGCTTTGTGTGAGGAACAGACAAAAAACCCAAAAATGAGCAACTCGCACATTGTGCCTAACATAATTTTTTGTGATTCATGCAAGAAAGTAATGAATACATTTTTGGAATGACGTGAGGGTGAGTAAATGATAACATGAAGTTGTTCATTTTGGGGTAAACTATTACTTTAAGAGAACCACACACAAACATTGTCATAGCAAACATTATGTACAATCTCTCCTGTGCAGCCGTGGTAGACAGGCTTCCAACACGCAGGGATTAGGACTGCTTTTACTGTTCAGTGTGGCATAGTAATTATCCCTTCTGTATGTGTGTCTCACAGAACACAGAAAACTGATCTAAGAACCCATGCTGTTGCTCCACCACTGCAGGACCCTACTGATCCAGAAGAGGAAGGAAAGAAAGAGAGAGAGAGGTGGATTGAGCCTCAGCCTTGTCAGGATGGATTAAAGGAAAGAAATTTTTTTTTCAGAAATGCTGAAACTGAGCTTCCTGCTCTCCACAGTTCTTTCACTCCTGGCTCTCACTTTTATCCTTTACTTTATCTCAAGCCATTCATTAATAGTCCCTGAAATTAACGAGCACGTCATACATCCGTGAACACCTTCAATAAACCATCAGGGAGGCCTCAGAATGACAGATGACATCCGTCCGTCTCTGTACTGGGAAGCTCTGTCTGACAGGCTGAAAAAGAAGATGTCAATCCTATAATGGAATGCTTTAGCCCCACCCACTTCAGTGAGCAATAAACAAGTAAACGCGCAAAGAAACACTCTGGGCTTCTGAATTTCGAACCTGACCGTCTTGTTCACATACACTCCCAAAACACAGCCATGGGTAATTAAGCTCTCTGTTGTGAAAGCAGGGTTTGATAACGTACTTCTCTTTATTCAGCAATATTTATGTCTCATCTCTGCATAGCGCAGAGCATATTGTACACTTGAAAAGAGTCATGAAGAGCTTCAAACACACACAGGACACACACGCATCCAAACACAACCCACGCACGCAATCACACTCATCTCCTCAAGAGGACATTATTGGAAACTCCCTGCAGAAAATATTACTTTAGGCCCGAGGAATAAGTGAGGATGGTTTGGAGAATGCTGCTGGTAACCTGCACAGCTTATTTTAACCCGCCTCATTACAACAACCTTTAGTCCTTGTTTCCAGGCAATAAAAACATATTTTACTGAGTGGTACCTGTCAAAAAGAAAAAAAAAACAAGAAACTCGTTCAGAGGTTCTCCTAACCCCCTCTCTCTCCCAGTCTGATTGATGTTCTGAGGAGGCATTAACACTTCTCCCCATGCCTGTACTGAAGTTAATGCATGGGAAAGATGGATTACGCTATGTAATGGCGATGGCTTCCAGAAAGATGGCTCAGGAATCAATAATGAGTTTGTCCTCCCCTCTTTCTTCTCCGTGCTCGTCGCTTGCTTCGCTGCAATTAAATAAAACCACATTTGCATATGGAAAAATAATTAAAACAAACAAACCCACTAGGACTGCACCCTCTCTCCCACAGGAGAGAAAGCCAGAGATGAGGAGGACCCAAAAATGAAAAATGCCCCTCACTGAAGGGTGTAATTGCACTGCTCAGCTCCTCGTCCATTAATCCTGTCAATTCAGTTCTTCACGAGTTCTTCCTGCTCTCCTTTACAGCTTCAGTACCGTCATGAAGCATGAATGCACAGATGATCTGGGTCTTGATGAACAAGTTTAACGAGTGAGACTACAGACCAACTTTACTTTACTCATTAGGACAAATGTGAGTGATCCATTAAGACTTGTTTGTAATATGCACTAATGTTGAAGCATATATGTGGAAGGCTATTGAGGACTTCAATCATAAAGACACTAACTTGTACGCACATGCATAATCTCCCTCAGAGAACTTGGGAATAAACTTTCTCTTTTCCCAAATGTGCATGAAAGTTATTCAGAGTGTCGCCTGCCTGCAGACTCCTGTGTGTCTAGGAGCTAAAAAGAATGTGTGTGTGTGTGTGTGTGTGTGTGTGTGTGTGTGTGTGTGTGTGTGTGTGTGTGTGTGTGTGTGTGTGTCTTCTTGCATACATGCGTTCTTGCATTTGCAGTGCTGGAGTCTTTGAAAGGACTCCCTGCTGATGCTGCAGGCAAGGAGCCATTGCTCGAGAGTCATGCAAGCAAGAGAGAGAAAGCGTCTAAAAACTCAATTTCAACTTCATTTGAAGCCCGGGGATAAAAGATAGACAATCTCCCAGCATTCCCGCAGCCTCATTGAGGCCCTATCAGTGCACAGACGCATGATCCCTGGCACAGTCTGCGCGGTATTGGGCAGGGTACCAGCCACAGAAACACATGTTAGTCCAGAAAGAATACCACCTCCTGGAGAGGCTCTGCCATGCCGTGAAAGAGCTGGCCAGGTTGGCAGCTCATGGGCAAGGCACACAGTCCAAAGGGGGCAACTTGGGTGTAATCCTCCATAGTCATGGTATGGCGCGCCATGCCTGGTTCATCAAGCGCTGACTGTGCAGATGCCAATGGATCTTTTGGAACCTCTGGATAGGAAAATGTGTACTAAAGTTCAGGTTAAATTCATAAATTCATGAATGAATTAGCATGATTCAATTTTAATTTTAAAGGTGAGGGAATACATCATCTAGGTTCTTTTGAAAGCTCTTCGATTATATTTTCCCTCAACCGAGAGTAAAAGTAACACTTCATGTCCGGGCTTGTGTATTATTTAGAGTTTCCCACATCAGACACCCACTACTAAAGGGGCAACTGTGCTTCCAAGCCCCATCAAGATGCCCGCAAGATACACAAGGTACATTTGCATTCATCGAGGCCTGCCATGTTTTCTCTTCCTCCACTGAAAGAGCTCAACATGATCCAGTGGGCTGTAGCCCCAGGCTAGAACAACACTGCTTAAAAACGCATGCTTTCTGACGAGGAAACACTTCCAGGATTGCAAAGCTTGCTCTGATCTGTCCATCCTCTGTGCTGTCTGTAGACACTGCCTCATCTCCTATGTTTGAAGACTCTTTGAAATTGCGCAGGAGTTCCTGTAGCTTAAACAGAGCATGGTGCTAGCAACTCCATGATAAGGGGTTCAATTGCCAGGGAATGCATGAACTGGTAGGATGTATACCTTGAATGCAATGTAAGTTGCATAGGATAAAAGCATCTGCCAAATGTAAATTAATTGAAAATGTTCAATTAAAAAAAGCTAATTAGGAAAGAAAACTGATCCCACAGGAACTGTTCAGTGCCTCAGAATAACTGTCAGATCAGCTCAAGTTGTGCTTGCTGTGTTTCACATCTTGAGCATCTGTGGTTGAATTAACTGAAACTCAGCACTTGGTTCTAACGTGAATATTTAAAATGGATGAGACCGTAAGTACAGAAGACATTGACCAGTGCCTCCCATGATGCCCATGAGCTTTATCTTTGGTACATGAAGCATAAGCACAGAAAAGTTATGCATGTACATCAGACCTTTGTCATAAGAAAAAGAAAAATTTAATCTTGTGTTACATAATGGGGGGATTTGGACTCATCTTTGAAAGCAGATGGGGTGTGTGAGGCATAGCGGCTCCCCTGCAGTAAATAACTTGTTGACTGCTTTGACCTCTCTTTGTGCAGTTCTGGATGAGTGGACCTGCGGTGAACATGTGCTCGGGAGAGTAAAAGAACAGCGAAGGAGGGGGAGGAGGTTGTTGGGAGGGCATATGGCAGCAGCCTCTTCTTCAGAACTCAACGTAGTCTGCTCTGACACCCCCATCTTACCCCCACCAGTCCTCGACCAAGGCTGTGCTCCGTCCTGAGCTGCAGATTGCTTATGACAGCCGCACTATTTCAAGTGTAGATTTGAGCTAAATTGAAATGAGCAGTACCACCTGTGCCGGTGGGGGCCTGTGCTCGAGTCTCTTGCAGTGGTGCAGGGAAAAACCTGCTACCTACAACCTTCAAAGCCACCGCCTTCTCCTGCAATCTGCTTCCGCTCTTCCCCCATTCCTTCAGCTGCCCCATAAGGATCCTTTCCCAGGAGCTCAACTCTCGAGCAGCCAGGTTTCAGATATTTCTCACACTGCTAGACTCATATGGTGTTCGTTAGCATGTAACAGACCCATTTTCTTTAAGAAACTAAGTATGAAACCTGAAGGAAAGAAAACAAACTGGTGATATTGTAATATGACACTTCAAACCCAGAATTCACCGTCCGTTTATAGTCAGACGTACTAAAGTTGAAGGCGAGGTAATGACAGACGGGAAGTGACTCGTTGCAGGCAGGATGTAGTCGTGTCAGTCAGCCATGAGAGTGGTGAGGGTGGTGTGAGGACAGACATGGGGTCAAACACTCACCGCCTCATCGAGTTCATTTCCACACTGTCCTCTGCAGGGTGCTTCCCCTCTGAGGGACTCACTAGAGAAACGCTTCATTCACTCACTGATCAGTGGCCTTTTCCTCCTCCTCCTCCTCCTCCTCCTGCTCCTACCCTCTCCCTGCCTCCCCCTCCTTTCTCACTGTCTCTTTCTCACACACACACATACTGGGGTGGTGCGAGGCTCTGAACTGGAAGCCGTGCTTTCTAATAGCGCAACAGGAGGTGGGCAGTGTCACTCGCAGACTTTCAGCAGTGGGTGTCGGACTAGTGTAAACTGTATCATCAGTGGGATTGTACTGGCAGACACACCTGCCAAATGTTCTACATACGGACATCTGCTAAACCATCAGATATGAGTTACATTTCCTCATAAAAAAATCCATGTCAGACCCTTTCCGAATTGCACAAGCCCGACGGATCCATAGCACTCGATGAAACAGCTCACAGCTGGGTGTAGTTATCTTAACGCTGCTGGCCTGCAGTGACTATTATGGGTCAATGAGAAGGTCTGGTCACTCGATGGCTGTTCGTTAGAGAGGTCAGATGTTTCACGTTGGAGTTAACAGTGTTTGCGGCTATGTTGCCACTCAGCTGGTCACTCCTAATGATTAGACAATCGATAGGGCCTGCAGTTCTCTGTGACCAAGCAGTCAAAAGAACAAACACACACCACACACACACTTAGCATGAGGCAGTATGGAGTAGTCGAGCACGGTGATGTCAGATGATTATCTGTGAGAGACTAGTCAGTGGGAGTTTTTGCTACTGTTGAAAGAGACATTGGAAAGCTTGACTGGAACAATTAGGCATAAACGGTTGGCAAAATATTAAAAAGCAGAGGGGTCAATATGCTTAGATTTTTAACTCCCCTATGCAAGATATGAAAGGAATTAAGAAATGTTAGCATGTAATTTTGATTAAAACAGTCTTCAAAAATGTGTATAGCTTGGCACAGTCACTGTCTTTGATCATAATGCCTAAATAATTTTCATCATTCATTTTTAGCTTATTTATCTTGTAGCCTATCAGGATTTTGTCTCTTCCACCCAGAGAATGATTTACGATTTTATGATTGAAGAAATAGACTGTGTGTTTGTAGCCAAACCCAGAGTTTCCGATTTTTACTTCCATGGTGAGGGAATGGCAATGCGCAGTACCTGTCTGGCATCATTCTCTGTATGTGTGTGTGCTGTCTCATGGTTAAGTGCACAGGAAGGCTCATTGTAGTCCACTGGGCTGGCAGATAAAAGCGGATTCATTCTCTGTGTCTGGCGACACAAGAAGTTCCTCCGAGTGGCTGGCTGGCCCGCCCCATCTGCTGTCCACACTGAAAGGCCCGTTTGTTGGCTGCTCTTCAGAGACTGGGCCACTCGGAACCCGAGGGTTCTGGAAGTGATCCAGAGAAGACTGTACCAAGCGGTTAGTCTGAGAGAGGCGCTGAGTGGCACCGTAAACAGGAGGCAGAGAGGGGACTTGCTGTCACACACACTTTATTGTTTCACATCAGCACCAGTGCGGTACCACAAAACAGTAAATACACTGACAAAAGCAAAACTTTCAATTAAATGACCATACAACATGAAAGGAATGGGTGGAGAACAGATTCAAAATGGCAGCCTGTTAACATATTAACACATGTTGGCATGCTAACAGTGTGTGCGTATGTGCATGATAAAATATATATTTTAAATTCTATTACTATATAACTTTACATAATAAAATCACTAATACTGTTTTTGTTTTGTTCTGAGCTATTGTGTTTTCTTATAGTGTTAGCAAAACACTGAGCTAAATGTAAATGGCCGTCTGTCTTCAGGGCTAATGGAGCCAATGATGGACATTTGTTACAATGCTGCCTAGCAGTTACGCACAGCAGAGCGCATAATTATATAAAAATAGTAGAGTTTGTTGACTTCAACAAAGCACTTTCTGCTCTTTTTTTCCTGCTTCTTGCGGTTTCTTTGTAAAGGATTTAGAAAATCATGGCAGTTAATTTAATACATTTGATTTGTTGAATACAATGGAAAATATTCAATATAATGAGGTTATATGGCGATCCGTTTTTTAAAACATATTGCAAGGAGTTTTTTAATTCGCTATTTTTTTCCTCATCTCCCTGACGCCGATAATTAATATCTACCTGTAAATGTTTTGCTAATCTCCTTGGTTATATCGGTGCGGTTCAGTCTGAAAACTCTAATCCCATATTTACTTTCCAGCCGTTTTCTGTCCCCTGATAATCTGTTTATGCGTGAGTGTGGCGTTGCGTTCTGCCGGGTGCTTGAGGGGTGTGAGCTGTGTTGTACGGAGGGCTCTGTGCGATTACAGGGGCTCAGTCTTGGCGGGCACTCAGAGTTGTCAAAGCCTTTGATCTGAACTGTCTTCATAATCACTTCAAAAAGTGTTCGCGGCACCGTGAGGGGTTTACAAATTCGCCCTGTACTTTTCCTGCACTCTTAAAGCGGTTGATGCTCTGTGTTTAAGGCCTGTCCGCCATGATGAGAGGTAGGGAGAATGAAGGAGAGCATTTTAAATTCATTCACTCTGCGGCTACATATAACTGGCATGAGTAAAGTAGGATTGTTTTTTTTTTTTATCATATTCATTCTGCCTATCTACGCGGTTATTTCAAACATGTTTATGATGTGTCTGTCACTGTCACGCTCCTTTAATTCTTTCTGTCTTTCTATAAACAAAGTGAGGGACAAAAGTGAAATCCTTCCTCCTTTTGCTCTGCAGATTCACAAGGGGTGCAAGCAGAGGGAAAAAAACTCGACTGTTCTCTTTAACAACACCATTTGCATATTTTTATAGTCTCTCAAAGAAAAATAGCCGGCAGGCTAGCAGCTCCAGCAGCAGTGTATGCTGAAAACGGAAGCAGTGAGATCTATGTGTGTGTGTGTGTATGTGCTCACAGCATGGCCACTCTGTCCCTCTGCAGCAGAATAAGTCTGGGTCCAATGTAGAAAAGGGCCCCTCTCCCTGGATAAGGGAGAGAAGGTTCGAGAGTTGAAGCTCCTCTTCTGCAAGAGAAACAACATAACATTAGAATCAGTTAGAACTGCATCTTGAACATTCTTTCTATGGCACGCAATACACATTTTGTCTCCAGGCGTCTTTTTTTTTTTTTTTTTTTGTCCAGGTGTCCAGATGCTCACCATGTTCACTGTGTTGATATTTGATCACTAGCTTTCACCTTATTTACTGAGGGCAATGACTGATCCTTAAATTGAGAAGATAGATAGATAGATAGATAGATAGATAGATAGATAGATAGATAGATAGATAGATAGATAGATAACATGAGGTTTAGATAGAAATATCCAGCTCTATCACCCACTGTGAGTGCACCGTATAGGCATTACAGTACATACCAGAAATTAGACTCATTGACCTTTCCACCTTACACATGAGACACATATGTTTCCTTAGCTTAGCCATTATTCAGCCTCTAAGCAGTGCTGTGCACTGTGCAAGCACATTTTAATAAAAGTGAGTGAGAGCAAACTGGAGGAGTTTAGAATGATACATTGCATGTTGCCTGAGTTTAAGGGCAGCATTTTAGCTTTGGGGCTGTCCGTGTGCCTGGCCTGAGTAATGAGTAATGTGTGGTAGGCAGTTTGGCAGAAGGTCAGGCCACTTCTAGCAGGCTTGTGAACGTTGCTTTTTTGACCCTGCGGGGTTGTATGCGTGAGTGGACCAAGAGGGAGGGAATTAGAGGAGGAGACAAAGAGAGGTAGAAATGGTTGAGACGGAGAGTGAGGAAAGGCCCAGAGGTTTGGGAGAACATATAGGATGCCAAAATAAGGATACAGATGTAAATGTATGTAAACCCATTTTTCCTGCTGTGGGTGGGATTGTAATTAAGATGACACACAGATGATTTTCTGACAACCAAGTGTGCCCACACATACAAAAACAGCAGATTTTATGTAGTCGCTAACACGTTTACACTGTCATTTGTCAGTCATTGACTTGAGCCACAGATTTCTTTCAATTTTACAGCTCGAAATAAAGACACAAAGGCGCTTTTTATACCACCTCTTCGGCTTTAAAACTATACTTAACTATAACTATATACTATGACTTGTATACGTCAAAAACAAAAGTATCTACAGCAAAATGCTCCTGTATCCATCACCTCTTAGCGTTCCCGTCTGGAAACCCACTCCAGGACAGGCTCCATCATTTATCCCTGATCGGGCTGAAAGCAGCAGAGCTGAATTTGTGTTTTGACATGCTGCACTGCCATAAACAGCCTCACATTTTCTTCCCATTTTCACCATGAATCTCAAACGGCACATGCCAGTTACATTAAAACAACGTATGAGGAAAATTACAGCTGTATTATTTTATTTGCAATACCTGTAATAGGCCTCGTATTACAAGCAATATTTATTGAGCCACACGGCTTTGCCGTGGATTTATCGTGTTGACAGTTTTGCACTCAGTCGAATGTAGTATAAAAAAACATCATTTCATCTGCATATTATATTCTTTTTTTAATTCTAAGGGGTGAGACAGCTCTCAACCAGAGGGTTTGTCTAACCTAACAGACTGCACTTTCTGACTGCAACCAACAGCAAATCCTTAAATCCGTAGATATACTCTGCTGAAACCAAACATCTACGTTTCATCGCTGTGTCTGGCCAATGGCGTAAGATTTCCATGTGTTTCTCACATCCAACATAACACCCTCAACTATTGAAACTCCTCTCCTGTATCACAAAGACACACACTTTTGCTTTTGTGATTGAAGCTGAAATAGCAGGAGACATGTTTTCTCACAAAACGAGCAACAGAAAAAGCAGAGAGGTCACTTCCAATGCGTGGTTCCTCTGTTATTCAATTTGATTGGGATTTTGGGTGATTTGTGTTGTGCATCTCTGGGGAAATAAATGCTTTGATTAATGTAATCCTGAGCAGGGAGGTACCACAAACCGCACTCCTCAGGGAACGGTGCTGTTTGACAAACAAAAACACGCAGGGCACCACTTCAGTCCGCGCACAATGGATACATTTTAAATGGTAGAGGGCACGTCACAGAGCTCGTGTAACTTTTTCATCAGATGAATATGTTGATGCATAATTACGATGGAATATCAGATAATCCTAAAGCATGTATATGTAATAAAGCCCCTGACCTGTAATGGGACAGTAGGAGTTAGATTATTGCTGTGGCCTGCAGCAGTAATCAGTGCAGTGTCTGTTATAGGATGTCCAAGAGATATTGTTAGTTCACATGGGACAGTTAAGAGGGAACTGTCAGACACACACACACAGAGAAGACTAGCATCCACATCACGAAACAGACAGCTGCGTGTCACATCACACATATCTTGAGATGGATGGACTTTAGGCCAGGGTCCTGACTGATTTCTAAGGACATAACATGTCTGGTGTGTTTTATGCATTTCCGAGTGATTATTTAGAATTTTACTGATTTGAGTTTATTTACATTGTGTGTG